>JAOEHI010002023.1:0-12058 GCA_025447815.1 Percopsis transmontana
CCATGTAACAGCACCATGTAACCCCTATCTGCTCCATGTAATAGCACCATGTAACCCCTACCTGCTCCATGTAATAGAACAATGCAATTGTAAGTCGCTTTGGATAAAAGCGTCTGCTAAATGCTGTATCTGTATCTATCTGTATCTGTATCTGGCTGTGTTCACCTGGCTGTGACACCTTCTCTGGCATGGTCAAGTGATGTTCTGTAGTCTCTGTACTTTTGTATGAAGAGCTAGTGTGATAGAGACACCACGTAGTGTCAGGGCTTGAGGTAAAGGACCCAAGCGCAGACCAAAAAGCGAACAGAAAGATGCTTTATTCTGACACTCCACAATCGCAATGTGGCAGTCAATGTCAAGGTAAACCAGGAGGTAGTCCATGACTAACAAACCAAAACCGGCAGGCAAGAACAGGGTCGCCAAGCAGGCAGGCAAGGAACTGGATAAAGGCTTGAGACGTTCAAGCTTTGGCTTGAGACGATCTGACAAGGAACACAGGGGGAAACAGGGTACATAAAGCCAGCCGGTGACTAGATGATTGGCCACAGGTGGACCGGGGGGGGGCGCTAGTGAAGCAGATTGCAGGTGGGCGTGGCAGAGGCGGAGTGCAGGGAGGGGGAATGCACCAACAGGGTCTGGAAACACCCACACACACAGACAGAACAGAGAGAGGCTCAGGCTGAAGTAGCATGCACAAACAAAGACAGACCCCCCTCCCTCCCTCCCTCCCTTCTCCAACCCTCTCCAGATATGACAGGGTGCTGGCAGCCCGTGTTACACCCCCCCCCCCCTCCCCCCCATCAAGGTGCCAAGGCAGCCATTGCCGTGTACTTTGCCCATTTGCAGTGTTTATCTGGGAGGTGCATGCTCGCTGGCCCCTGGTGGAGAGGAGAGTCAACACACATTACCAGACCAGTCCCACATAATGAGGAGCCAGGAGGCTATTAAGGCAGCCCGCTCAGGTGAAGTGGTGGGCTCAAGCAGATGCCTCAGGTGGCCGGGAAGCCTCTTCATTCTCCTTCTTAAACAATCTGCCGCTGTGTTCCCTAGCAGCTATCTACTGTGAATATAGCGTTCCTTAAAGGGCAGTTGGCTGGCGTGTGTGCTGTTTGCTGTTTCCCGCTAAAAGGCAGCCTATGAACAGGATAATGGATTAGCATGCTAGCCCAGCTTAGCAATTAAGGACATTTCCATGCGCGTAGGCCCGTTTACAGACTCACTACCACACCGGTAGAGATGGCAGATGCGAGTCTTTTTAAAGATTCAAATCGTTTCAGTCCGTTCAAAGAAAGGATTTGCTTAAAAGACTTGTTCACCAAGTCGTTGAGTGAGATTTTCGGTTTCCCAAAACGTCACCAGTCACTCAGGACCGAGATGCCCCGTTCTCGTTCAATGAATGACGGTGAAGTCCCACTACATCCCACGTTGTCGTGCATCGCATTGCATTGTGGGCCGCATGCGGGCGTGTCGGCACAAACTGTTTCAAATGCGTAATATTGGTGTAACTAAGAGATTCACTGGAGTAGTAGTAGTAACTCCACCAAAAGCCCCACTACTCATCTATTATTGCAAATGCCTTTAGCCAGCATTTTTCCTCTGTCTGCAGCTCACCTTCTTTTGACCGACATCTCATTGAATAACTCTACATACTACTCTTTCTCCTTTTGAAGAATCTGTCCAATTGAAGCCCTGCAGGTTATCTGTGATTTAGCTCAAGGAGTGGCGCTGGCCCAGATGGTTTGCAGATTGTGTTCATCAAACTTTCCTTTCATGTTCTAGCATATCCTTTGTCTGACTTATCCATATGTGAAATTCCAGAGTTATCGCATTGCATATCAATCTGGTTACAACCACTGCTCTTTTCAAATGTACTAATGACGCATGGTCGGCATTATGCTTACAGGCACAATATTTATAGATCTTACTAAGGCTTTTGATCGCTATCTCCACCTTGACAAATTTCAAAACATTCTTTACTTTGGTTCAGTTCATATCTACGCCACTGGCATCAGTGTGTCTCTTATCGGGACAGTCAATCAGATATTATGATCATGGAAAAGGGTATACCTCAAGGTTTATCCCTAGGGCCATTACTGTTCTCCGTTTTTATTAATGATCTCTCACAAATCTCTTCTGATTGTCATATTCAACTATATGCAGATGATATGGTGATTTATCATTTCAGGACTGACATTTTACAGATTCAGTGTGCCCTATTGGCTAACCTTGGTCTTATGGTATGTTGTTTGGCACTAGATCAAATTATTTGTACTTAACTAAAACTGCTTGATCAATCTCTTGGAAGTGACACCACTTGAGAAAGTTCAGGAATTTAAATATTTGGGTAACTGTCTTTTAACTATCTTTTAAACCCCAAATGCATAGCATTCTGGGGCTTGTAGTACTTTGAGGCAGATTATCTTGACATAATCGTTACAGATTAGTTATTATTATTCATTGTTATTATTTATTTTTTACAAGCTATTATCTGAATATTGTAACATATGTATGATCTATAGCTTTAAGAGCTTTCCCACTACTAACATACTACTACACTAAACCACTAAACCACTGATCCACGTAGAGAAAGTCATTCGACTCCTTCTCCGCTTCACTGTGACTCGGTCCAAATGAGAGAAGGTGTACTGGGAAATTACAGCAGCTGTGTGTGGATGTGTGTGATCAGCGTTGAGTCTGCCGTGCCCCATGCTAAATCAAGCAGTGAGGCAGGCACCGGCCCCCAACAGCCCTGCTACTGTATCACCTAATGCCAGATAAACGTATAGCTGAACTGCGGCTCTCGAAACCAGGGAGGGGAGCAAGAGGCAGATGGCGGTGGGAGCCGAGCGAAACAGGCTGGGAGAGAAAAGTGAACAAAACAGTTTGCCAGATCAGTGTCTAAATGAAAAGGGTACAGTTGGCAGAACGCTGGAGTCCCATCGTTCAGAGAGACGGAGAGCTGAAGCGAGGAAGTGATATGGGGATGAGAGGGAGAGAGGGATCACACAGTCAGACATACTGTCTGTGTGGGGGTGGATTAGCTGTGCTTCAGCAACAATGGAGGATGCCGCCTCGGAAAGGTGCATTAAAGCTGCAGCCTCAAACCTTTTTCATGTAAATAAATGTTACGTGGCTGTTTGAGGTGATACAGCAATGATTCAACCTGCTGCTCCCTTATGAAAGCCTGCCCATTTGCAGAAGTGCACTATAGCGTCAAACAGCTGTGATTGGTCAATGAGAGTGACTCTCTCTCTCTCGTGGACCAATCACTGCTCCCCCTGGGCCGATAAGCCCCCACACATTGTTTTCAGTGGGATCCCTTACCACTACCACTGACAGACTGTAGGTGTCGCCCAAATGACCGAAACGGGAGAACTTGTAGAACGCGTGACGTGTTTCCTTTCCTTGATATACTGTAAGTCCATGTACTGACCCACTCTCAACGGTAGCTTCTTCACTTGCTCTCCATTCACTGCCAGTGTTTCCCAGCACGTGCGTGCGTTGTATGTAGGTTGAAGGAGGGAGGGAGGGAGCTTGTGCTCAAATTGTTTTGAACGTTTGTGTTCTGCTAACGTTATACATTCATTTATGAATGCAAAAGTAGATCCGGTCAGGACACTGTATTCATCCACCAGTACGCAACGATCCCCATATACTATCATAATAGAAATGAAGCTTATCGCCGCCCAAACGTTATTTCTCAAAGGACGCAGTCGTTGTTTTACTCACTGTAGCTAGCACTAATCCATGGCTGAATAAGCAGATACGATTTTCAGTATATTCTAACGGCCTAGTGACATTGTGAGTGTGATTAAATACACCCTGGGACTTCTTTGCCTCTGCTTTGTTTATCAGTTTTCTCCCCCTTTAACTCACTCACTTGAGTTTCTCCATGCAAGGCCTTCATATATGGCCTATATGCTGGGCAGGGATGAGCACAATGAATTGTATTTCTTATAATTAACTCAACCAGTCAGCGCGCTGTGCTTGGCTGATAAAAATGCTCTCCTTTCCAGGAGTCACTAAATCAATTGTAGACTGGAGAGGCTGAGGAGACGCTTCATAAATTAGATACCAGGAGCTTTGGCAGTGTGGTAAGGCCGCCTCGCCTCGCGTAGCTTAGCTTAGCTAGTAGCGTTAGCCATCCAAAAATGTCTGAGAGGGAAGGTAGCTATGGGCTACAGCCCAGGGCTAACCCCCCCCCCCCGCGGTAGCACTTAGATGTTTGATTAATGAACCACAACTGCGGCTACGAACTGCAGGCTAGATCCAGTTGTAGTTGTGTTTCCCCTCTGGACAGCTATCTAACCTTGGTCTCACTTCCTCAATGGAATCTCGCCCATCTCTCTCTCTCTCTTCCCTCTGTGAGATAGTGCAGCCATGCCATATTCCATCAGCAACGATAAATAACTCCCAGATATTAATAATCGATCAATGCTGGGATAATAGCCTACTATTTCTTCACGAGCCGCCAGTGTATGCGTGGCCAATTTCTTCATGTATTATGCGCCCAATTACTTCTGCAAGGTCAAACTATGAAACCATTAATAAAGGATACACTTTTGGCAATGTGTTTTTTTTTGTTTTTTTTTCCATGGCCAAATCAGGCTAAAGCATCACCGGTAATTAGTCACATCACATTACCTAATAAGACTACCTAATAAGACTTAATAATAGAAGAAGAATCAGAAGAGCTCCAGGCTGCGTTTACTCAACGTACAAACCGGAGACTGTGCTTGGGGAGCAACAACACTCTCAAAAGTGCGTCTGTGCGTGTGCGTCTGTGTGTGTGTGTGTGTCTGTGTGCGTGCGTGCGTGCGTGCGTGCGTGTGCGTGCGCTCTTTCTGCCAAAGGAAAACACGTTTTAGATCAAGGCCTGATGCATTTCCTGGCTACCTGATATACACACAGCCATTAAGGCACACATTCCAAGAGATGCAGGCACTTTTATTCGAGTCCCAGCGGTAGAAATCCGCGTCTCCTTGCGTTCTCCAAACATGTCTTAGTCTTGAGTTGTTTTTTTTATTCAGGAACAAACACTCTTCCAAGGTTTTTTTACTGTCAGCCCCCGTAAGATTCTAGGAGATGAAGGGCCACTAACCCCCGTACACATATATAAATATACTTGCTGTTTTGTTGGCCTTGTGATGGAATCAGTGCCTCTCAGGTGTTTTATCAGAAGATGGCCAGTGCCTGGTGAATGTTATGTCAGGCAAGCTAATCTCTCCAGTCCTGTTGTGCTGCTTCCATTCTATCTGCTATGGGCAAGGGCTTGGAAGCGCTGCACTGCACACACAGAGTAATGGCCAGAAATTCTGCCGGGAATTGAGTCTCGAGCTGGCGGTCACGGTTCCTTAGCCTCCTTTGCTATCTATTTGAGTGTGAGTGTGTGTGTGTGTGTGTGTGTGTGTGTGTATGCGGGTGCCATTTGTGAGTATGAGAATTTAGGAGTGAGTGTAGGAGGATCTGTATCGACACACGTGCAGAAAGGAGAGAAGGTAGAAAATAACTATCTTGTCCATTCCCTCCTGTGTTACTTGAGTCATCTCTATGCTAATCCGCCTGGCCACCAGAATTAATACCCTGGGGTATGGCTCAGTCCAGCAGGGTTTACATCCGGGTGTCGGAAGCCGGGGGAATGGAACCCGTGTTTCATTTGAAACCGTGGGAATGATGGAGGCTGAATGGCGGTGCATGTGCCTGTGTGTTAGGTAGACCACGTATATTACAATATGAACTGTATGTGTGTGCATACATTAGTAGTAGAATAAACGTGTAAACGATTACATATAAGTGAAAAACACAACCCACAAATATGTCCTGCTGTCCACAAATATTATATTATCTGTTTCGTAAAATATGACTATTCTTAAACTTATTCACATAAACTGTAAAAATATATACTCTTTATATATTTAAAGCCTACACACAGTATGTATTTCCACTATCACAAAAATATAAAAAACATAAAAAATACATTGATTCATATTTAACTATTGTTTATTTATCTATAGAGAAATATAACTTTAACAAATGTGTTTTCAGTGTCATAAAGAAATGCATGGTTATTTTCATTTGCAAACACTACTACTACATTTATTTGTGCATTTCACAGAGTTTTCACAGCTGATCCACTTTTTGCCAGTCAGACTAATCCACCTTCCACCTGAAAATTCTTCCAATGTCACTGTCCAACATCCAGTATGGAAAGGATGAGCGAGGCTGCAATAGGAAAGCAAATTTAAGGTGTGTTGAATAGTGAGCCCCACAAACAGACCTTCACACTCGGAAGGCCAAACGTAGGCTAAGGTGAAAGTCCTTCTTAGTGTATCTTTAATAGTCTGGATGTGTGTGTAGCGCCGGTCTCGTTATCACCATGCCTCTGTAAATATTTAATTGAGAGAGATTATAAATTGTAGCCACATGAGACAGATCTGCCAGCACAAACTCTTATGAGGTGAATAAATGTTTCTTTTTGTATTACTATTACAAGTACAATTAAAGGCTGTGGCTTTACTGTATTCCCAAATGATGATCAAACCTAAAATAGGAGATTTTAAGCAAACGTAGTAGTATCTTTATGTGATTTATTAAGCAAACGTAGTAGTATCTTTTTGTGATTTATTAAGCAAACGTAGTAGTATCTTTATGTGATTTATTAAGTATTATACGTACTTTAAACCTTTGTTTTGGGTATTTAGTGTGCACTGTACACGCATAAGAGCTGAGCATGTTTACGCTAGCCAACCAACGCCCTCATTGGACAGCCCCTCGACTGTTTACCTGCACGCAACCGAAGTCCCGGTCAAACGTGATTGGTCAATACGACTCAAGCTACAAACGGAAACCAGAACGTGAACCTCGCCTGGAGCTTCTGTATTCACATGCAGATATCTGTCTACGGAGATTAGCAGCAACACAGCGCTTCCAGACACGTGCATGCACACGCGCACGTGCACGCGCACGCGCACGCACACGCGCACGCGCCCAGGCCGCGTGTACAGTACAGCAGGTACTGTATTACAGGGACCGTTGCCAAGCTACACATAATGATACACTGCCACTTTAAACCAGTTGGAAACCTCATCATAAATGGCCATATCCACACCCAAGAGACGTTTCTTATTGTTACAGCATAATACACTATGAACTACTTCTTTTATTGGATTTATATATTTTGTATCAATATATTTTAGATTTATATAGATATACAGTATATACCTGTACAGCACTTATTATTACAGATACAATTATGATGCAAAAAATATATATATTTCTCAAAATATAAATATGAAAATCTGTATTTTTCTTGCGACCCCCACATACAGTATATAACATGCGTGATACATAACATTAATAACATTACAGTGAGCCTTTGCAAGATGATTGAATGCGGATGCTGGGCTATTTGGTCAGCCCGTCCACACACACACATTGTCGGGGAGAGAGCGGAGGAAGCAGCCCTTTAACCAGGCCCTCACTCACATGTCTGGGCTGCCCTTTGTTCAGCCTGTTCCTTTTCAAGCACCGGGTAATTAGCCCATTTAGGCGGCCATTGGAATGGCATAGCAACCACCGGCACATGTCAGAGATTCCGTTCGGTCAGGGGAGGAACGAGACGGTTTGAGAATAGAAGCCGCACAAGCCTAACTGACATTCGCTAGATGTCCTTTGTTTTGTGAACACAATGAACAAACAGGCAGCATGCGATGCGTTTTAACAGTTTAATCATTTGCGGTTGTCTTTACAGTAAAGTTAAGCACTGTGCTACTTCTTGGGAAGGGTTATCTTACGTTATGTAATGTAATTTTATGTTATCTTACGTTGTGTTAAGTAATTTTATGTTATGTAATTTTATGTTATGTTATGTTATGTTATGTTATGTAATTTTATGTTATCTTACGTTATATTAAGTAATTTTATGTTATGTAATTTTATGTTATCTTACGTTATGTTAAGTAATTTTATGTTATGTAATTTTATGTTATCTTACGTTATGTTAAGTAATTTTATGTTAAGTAATTTTATGTTATGTAATTTTATGTTATCTTACGGTATGTTAAGTAATTTTATGTTATCTTACGTTATGTTAAGTAATTTTATGTTATGTAATTTTATGTTATCTTACGTTATGTTAAGTAATTTTATGTTATGTTATGTAACGTTATGTTATGTTATGTTATGTTATGTTATGTTATCTTATCTTATCTTATCTTATGTTATGTTATGTTATTTCTGTCATGTCAGTTTCTTGCAATGCTCCTGGTGGTCGTCTCATGCTCTTCTTCGACAAGAACCAACTGCTAACATGACCCTTGACCCCATAAGCTCAGAAGGGTGCGTCTCTTCAGGATTGTGTTGCTCATTCTGTGGTGTCTGATTATAAATTAGGAGTTTCTGGAAACAGTTTCTACACATGCATGCACATAAGTGTAGGAAATATGTACTAAATATGTACTTCTGTCTAAATTAACTATTACTACTATTACTATCCCAGGTATTGTAGTTATCAATGCATTCACCTTATTGTGTATTCATTATCTTGTGTACTCACATTTAAGTACACAACAAGTCTGTCTAGCCGGCGCGAAACGAAATGAAGTCGCGTGAGCAAACCCTGTGTTTCATGGCGCTCATCAATAAACGTCTGTTCCCCCGGCGTTGCGAGCAGGAGACCACACACACAGACGCTCCGCTGTTTTAAAACGAGGTCGATGTCGCCCAGCCTGATGTCTTCCTCGTAGAGTCTCGTCTCCGACGGCAAAGACCCTCTTTGTGTTCCGGCAGCCTGCGATGAATGCGGGACCGCATGCTGACAGGCAGTGATTTAAAGGCGACGCTTGTATTATCTGGCCACAGGGGGCAGAGCTATGCTCTAAAGGTGCATCCTGGGTAGTGTGTAGAGTCAACAGTGGCGCTGCACACTAAACTTTGCCTGAATTTAGTTCCTCTAGACCGACTGATCGCATAGTGACTGCAAACAAAACATCCCTTCTAAAGTTGGAGCGCTAATGCTCAGGTGCTACGTGGGTATGCAGGTGCCACATATGGATATAACCCCACGCAAGACAGCAGGGTTTCAAATACTTATGCTGGCATAATGAGGCTAGCTCTTGCGCGGTAGGCCTACCGCTTGAGCGAGTCTCGACGTAGCTAGCGCCTCGCAGGGCTAGCACCTCGGCAGGGCTAGCACCTCGGCAGGGCCAGCGCCGGCTCACACAATGTGCTGTTGACAGGGAAAAGGAAAGCGGGAGGCTGGACCACATCTGACCTGTCACACACACACAGACGTGCACACACAAACAAGCTGTCATTTATTCTGAGTCACCCATTGATTCATGGTCACCGTATGGGCAGAGGATGCTATTTTCCACAAGATAATTGCATCTAACTGCTTGAGTTGACAAGGGGCCAACAGAATACCACAGGACAGGTTTCTGCCGGAGCACACCCAATGGAGACAACACATTTTAATCTTGACTTAACCCACTTTCGACTCTAGTGTCGAAAAAAAATGCTCATTTAAGTCCTGCAGTTGCTGTCACCAAGACGGGAAGGTTCTGGATTATAAAATAAATCTTACTTCGCATAATCTGCAAACGTGGCTTTAAACTAGGACTGATATTAAATCTTAATACAGTTAGCTATGGTTCTTTTATTTACACAGTATAGTAAATAACAGTTACAGTCCAAGAAGGAGGGACCCGTTTTCTCTCCCTCTGTCTGTCTCCCGAATTTCTCTAACCATTTTGTTGTGTTAATGCATTTTCAGATGATGTACGACAGAGCTGCACCAACCCGGGGGGGGGAAGGAGAGAAACAAATAGTTTTAGTTGCAGTACATTGCTGCTAGCTATGTGGGTGGGTGGGTGTGCGGGGGACAGGATTTACTGACTCTGGGATGTACAGTATGCATTTGTAAAACACAGTTTGCTGGTGTTGATCCTGCCTGCAGCTAGCATTGATGTACGTTCTCTGTAACGTCGCTGAAAAGAGTCATTTTGTTTCCCGCCCAAAAGAGGGTCGCGTACTGTAATGAAATGGTTTCCCATAGTAAAAAATTACTTTTTTTTTACAAATATGTAGACTATATTATATAATATATGCATAAATATGACAAATGTGACAACCATTTTGTTTCAGTGGCTTCTCTGGCAATAAAGCAGTTTGAGTAACAGATGTTTGAGAACAGTATAAATGTCAAAGGTTTTTTTTATACTTCTGTATATACCTGTACCGAGTCTGTCACTCCTGTCTCTGGCACAGGGAAAGAGTGGCCTCTACTGGCGGAGACTGTGTCTGCACTTAGCTGCACTTTACACGGGGAGCATCTAAAGTAGTCATTTCTAACCTAATTCCTTTCTAATAACTACCGTCATTCCTCAACCTCGTAACTCAATGAGTGTGTGAGGCACAGTGTTGGAAGGAGCAAAGCTCCGTGATGGATTGTGTTACCAAATCTCACAGGATCTGGGTGTGAGAAATTAACAGAAATTATGAAAATAAAAAGTAACTAAAACAAAAACATTTTACTTTAAATTGAATTTGTTCACTTGTGTTAAACGAGTGGGTGTGAGGACGATATCTGTAAAAATGTTAAACATGGCAAAGGTTGTTTATTTTTATCCCTTAAGCCACATTGCCTCCTGTAAATGTGTTTGTTTTGAAGCTGGCTCATGGTATGAGCTGTTTGATGCAAGGTGGAACATAATTACAAAAAGCACTGTTCCCGAAGAAACTGTGTAATTGGTGGAATTGGCAAGTTTCATAATTAAATGTGCCACCTTGTGTGGAAATTAGACATACTCACATACACACATACGCACACACACACAGACACAAACATTATAAGTTTAGCGAGTCGGTTTGCAAACTTAGAGACCAAAACACAGAGAGTTTAAACAGTGTCATGATTTCATAATGTCTCTCAGACCAAAATATGAACTGTTTTTCGTAATTGTGTTTGCTGTGTTTGTTTTTATTATTTAAATATGCTCAGCCCCTGGTGTAATTGCTCTGCGTATTAATGTTCTGCGTACATCTTATTGGTTGCTAGCTCAGTGTTCTCTGGGATACAAGCACTGCCTGTACAGTTTTTACAGACATTGCTGTAAAGGCAGTGCTGTCGAGTTTGAGGATTGTGTTAATAAGAGACATGTCACTTCAAGAATCCTGAATAGAATCTATGGGAGAAGTCTGTGACGCTAAAGATGGCAGTTGGATGCACACATTTTCTTCCACATGTCACACTTTTTTTTCTCTATTTTCTAAAGCTATAGTCATATGTGTTCTTATGCACGGCTAACACTATTAAAAAATAATGGCGGTTGTCGGTGCCTTATTCGACTTGCGCTGGGAGAGTACCTATCCCCAAGTAGGAGCTAAAAATTAAAAAAAAGTAGGCTTGTAATATCAGGCTGGTTTTACCCAGTCTAGACTAGCATTGTTCAGGAGGAGAAAACCCCGTGGTGCTGACTGCTCTTTGCTTTCAGAAGGCTAGATTAGCCTTTGTCAAATAACCTACTGTCAACAGATACAAGGTTTTAGTTTCCACCATGATGAGAGGTGAAGTCTTGGTGCCCACTTGCTAGGCAGCTCACGTGCCATTCCAGCGCTCGGAAACTTGTTTGTCTGTATTCACCACATGAACCCAGGGGCTGGCTCCTCCCCCCGGAGACACAGGCTCCATCTAAGGCTAACCAAGCCAGATAATACACAGGATGCAACCATGTCTGTCTGTCTGTCTGTGTCTGTCTGTCTGTGTGTCTGTGTGTCTGTGTGTGTGTGTGTGTGTGTGTGTCTGTTTGTCTGTGTATCTGTGTGTCTGTCTGTCTGTCTGTCTATCTGTCTATGTGTGTGTGTCTGTGTGTTTGTCTGTGACGAGCTAGCTAAGATAAAATCCAAAGCTAAATGCCTGGTAGAAGCTATTTTATATACAATTTACAATTTAGCAGACGCTTTCATCCAAAGCGACTTACAATACATGGTGCTATTACATGGAGCAGGAAGGGGTTAGGCATCTTGCTCAAGGATGCTTACAGGTAGGCCAACTCTGGGG
>JAOEHI010002024.1:1586-12057 GCA_025447815.1 Percopsis transmontana
GAGGCCTGCTGCGCAAGGAGGCCTGCTGCGCAAGGAGGCCTGCTGCGCAAGGAGGCCTGCTGCGCAAGGAGGCCTGCTGCGCAAGGAGGCCTGCGCAAGTCACCATGTGTTCCCGTGTGTTCCTGTTGCAGGACCTGGCTCTCTCCACGGAGGAGTCTCTCCCTACGTACAACCGCTGTGCTGTCCACGCCCTCGCTGCCACCTACCTCAACCTCATCTGCCAGCTCACCACCGTGCCTGCCTTCTGCCAGCACATACATGAGGTGTGTGTGTGTGTGTGTGTGTGTGTGTGTGTGTGTGTGCGTGTGTGTGTTTTGTACTGACCTGTCCCTCTCTACTCTCAGGTGATTGAGGTGAGGCAGAAGGAGACGCCCTACCTTCTCCCTGAGGACATCTTCATAGAGAACCCCAAGTATGTACCCCCACAATAAGCAGCTTGAGACCCTCCCATGTACATGTACGCCTGTTTTTACCTGCATCACATAATGGCATAAAGTATTCTCTCGAATCGAATGTACTAAATATATCAAAGTATATTACAAAGTTACCAGGTATTTCAGAAAACATGGAAATTCAGCGCCCCCCTCCCCTCCCCAAAGGCATCGTGCTTACTCTTACTTTTATGTGACTAAATGAGGCAAAACAGGATGTATGCCGTCCTTATCGTTTCTCTTGCCGACCTGTGTGAACAGGAGCATATTAAGAATGAATTTGTCCCTCCCAGGCTGCCGTCCTCTCTGGAGAAGGTAGAAGGCAATGTGTTGTTCCTGCAGTCCAAGATCACAGAGGTCCTGGGCGGGAGTGGCTACAACACAGAGAAGCTGGCCACGCCCTATGTTCCCCAGTACACCGGTAAAGAGTTTGTTTTTTTGTTTTTAAGTATGGCAGTTACTGTTTCACAATGTCGTTTAGTCCATTACTGATTAAATGTAAGTATTAAATGTTGATATTATGAAATGTTACCTAATCTGAAAATCAGATACAACTGTAATTTAAATATCTAAAATTCAGTCAGGCAATCATTATGAAATTCGAGGGGAAAAAAAACGGAAAAAATAACTTTATCCCAGTCTGAAGATTCCTATAACTTTGTTGCTGTTCTACCATTATTAAATATTAACTCAAAAACCTAATTGTCTTTGTGTTTTACAATTTGCATGAACAAATATATTACTAGGAGTGTAATGAACTTGTTCTTTCCAGATGAGGACCGTCTGTCAAAGAGGAAGAGTATTGGAGAAACCATCTCCCTCCAGGTGGAGGTGGAGTCCCGCAACAGTCCAGAGAAGGAGGAGGTAAAATGGAACCCAGCATTGCCAATAGCTAATAGCTTTCATTGTGTTGCTAACGAACGCCCTCTATCGACCCAGACAGCATGTCTGTCAATGATAGAGGAAAGGGAGGTTAAATAAAGTCACAGAATTACCATTATTAATTGTTGACCGGTCCTTTTGTTATGAGATTGTGAAAAACAAAACTAATGAGCTTAATTGTTCTGCTGTTCTTCATATTAATAAACTAATAATATACCTATAATTATAGTGCGTATACTGTGTATATATACGTGTGTGTGTGTGTGTATATATACTGTATTATTATATTATAACTTATAATCACTTTGTATCATAATTATTATATTTTCTTCCATGTTGTGTTGCAGAGGACACCAGCAGAAGAAATTACATTTGAAACCTTGAAAAACGCCATTGGTACGTTGATTCGCTTATTAGAATTTGTAGTTCTAAATTTGACATTTTAAGTATTTAATGTGCACGTGTCTCCTTCTAGTAGACAGTGTGGGTATGGAAGAGCAGGAACGGGAGCGTAGAAGGCTGGTGGTGGAGAAATTCCAGAAAGCCCCCTTTGAGGAGATAGCTGCCCACTGCGGTGCCAGGGTACTTTCAACAACTATTATGTGTTCATATGTCTTGTTAATATGTTTGCCATTTACTGAAACCGCTCCTGTTTTCCTGTTCAGGCCACGTTACTGCAGAGCAAACTCAATCAGATCTTTGAGATTACAATAAGGTAAGCGACAGTGCTTAAAATATGATACAGAGGTTATTCAAAAGCATATGGTCATTATAAACGATACAGATATATTTACAGTTTAAAGGTATATTCCTTGTATTATCGTTTTCCAAGATGCCAGTATTTCTGACAGAGCCTTTATTTGAAAGACAACTGTCCGTGAAACTGCATAAGGCTTTATTTAAGTGAGCCTTTCAGAGCTCTTTCAGAGGAGGAGGACTAGAGGATAGCAAGCCTTATATTTGTGATGCTGGTTTTAACCCCAAGGGCAATTCTGATCACAAATGAAGGATTTCACTTTTAAACGATTATTATTGAATAAATAATGTGATTGATAACAAATTAAAGATGTGTGAGTTAATGATGAAGATGATGTTAAGAAAGACACTGATGATGATGATGGTCTCTCCTTGTGTCCCGCAGACCCCCGCCCAGCCCGTCTGGTACCATCTCAACGGGGTATGGCCAAACCCAGAGTCGGTCTGTACCCGTCTACGAGATGAAGTTCCCTGACCTTTGTGTCTACTAGCTCTGAGGGGGTCTGTGTGTGTGTGTGTGTGCGTGTGTGTGTGCGTGTGTGCGTGCATGCTGGTTGCCCCAGGTTACAACTCATAATTGAGGCCAGGAATGCAGACAACTGATTGGCCGGTACCCTAAATGCAACGGCGACCTGTAATCGAAGTACAAGAGGGAACTTGGTGAAGTTACCTTTCGATTTTCCTCAAGCCCTAAATGACAAGCCGTGTACTTTTTCTTCTTTTTTTTCCCCCTTCCTGTGACAGCAGAGCAAGCAAGATGACAAATAAAACTCTTATCCTGGTTCCACTTCCCCTCAGATCTTGCCTGCCTGAATTCCCACATGACTTTGGACTGAAGCATTGCCAATAGTTGAACTGTGTCAGGACTGTTGTCCACAAAAGCTTCAACCTAAACAGACTTCCTGCATGCCCTGTAACACTGAATATTGTCCTAAAATGCACTACAATTCATAATTCTATTTTTCCCTCAATCCATGCGATTTTAAAAAAGAAAAATATTTTTTATTAATTTTTAAAATACCTTTTTTATTTGACATTTGTGTATCCCGTACAAAATAATGCATAAACACAACAATACAGTACGTATGTGGCATTGATGATTTCTTTTTTAGGCTTTAGAAGAACGTTTTTATCATTAGTCTATTTTTGCCAGACATCCTGCCCTGCTGAAAAATATGCTACAGCAGGCCTGAGAGGAATATTGACTACTATATGGAAACTAACCCATTCCTTTCCTTTATTGCCTAATTTTTCAACAATGATTAACTTTGCTAAATGCTTTGAGTTAATGTGTTGGCTTTTTATGTGTTTTTAGCCATACGTTTTTTATTTTTATTAATGTGAGGCATTTCCCTTACCTCGTTGTTGTTGTTGTTATAATTATCACAGAGTTTTTACTGTTAATTTGATGAGCTTTGAATACAATGGAACATGTGCCAACCTCCCAAAGTGAGTGTGCCGTAAAGGGGACGCTAGCTGACTGAGACAGTACCGTTCCGTCCAATCCACTCGTACAGCGCACCGCATAGGCAACCAACGTGCACTGACCTCTGCACTGAAGCATTTTACCCCCTTGCTATAGAAATGTGTGTGTGTGTGTGTGTGTGTGTGTATATATACAGAGAACTATAGTATAAATCTTTGAGCCGATGTATAGGAGTGCTTCTGTGCCTATGTAAATATCTATATAAAATTTAATTCTAGGCTGTTTCCGCACTGACGTTAGCCGTAGAAAAGCGAGAAATCTCTGTACCTATCTCTGTACCTATAGAACTAACCAGCATTAGATCAAAATGTGACCTTGAACCTATTTCAAGTCATTGCCAGTTAAACATGTTTGTTAGATCTACAAGGCCCACAGTACAGCACAGTAACTTTATCAGATTTTTTTCACCTTTGCTATTCCCTTGGTGTTTTTTTCCCCAGTGATTGCATTTTTAAAGGTCACTTTCACTCTGTAATAGTAGAATGGAGTGCATTTGTTTCTTTCAAGCAGATCTGAACAAATCTCAAAGCCATTGCGCATTTGTGCGCACACAACCACACAAAAAAAAAAAGTATAATGGCAATAAATTGGCATTAGTTGTTTTCTCTTTTTTTATTTTTATTTTTTTTTATTTTTTATTTTTTATTTTTAAACATTACCCTGGTAGGACATTGTTAGGAGAGAAAACGGCAGATTAGAATTGTTGTAATGGTGCCGTGGTCATTTCAGTTCACTAACATTTAGACCCCCTCTCTTCCAATCCCCGCTTCTGTGGATTAGCTCCCTCACTAGTGTCAGCCAAACCAAATCCATGTCATGGATGTAGTAATATATTGATAGTCTTGTATTGTTTTCCGCATTAGTCTGTTACAATGTAGTATCCTCTGTGTGTCAGTGTGTTTGTGTCTGTATAGATTTGCGTTCATTAGTCAGTGTTGCCCATTGACCTGTGTGCGTTCATGTTTACTGTACGTGAGAAACATCGCTGATCTTAGTGTGCGTTTGTCTATTTTTCAACTAGTACTCAAGACCAAACAATTTTGATATGGTTTACAGTTTATGTTTCATAAAGGTAATGTGCAGCTGTCTAAACCTTCCAACTTCATCTTAAATGATACTACGCTAGGAAGTTTTCTTTTACAGGGCCTTTTGACAGTGAAGACGTACATTTCTACATCTGCTCGTCATTGCAAAGTGTAATGTAATGTTAAATTACAGTAAGTCCAATGTTACTTTTTCTCATGTTTAGTAAATGTACCTGTTTACAATGTAGTGTTGTAGGTCAACTCTATCAATTCTGTGAACTTTGCACTTTAAAACTGGATTATCTATTGATGAAGGCAGCTTTTATAACGGAGGAAATGCCTTAAGTGTGTCAAGAAACCCGACTTTGCATGCTAGTGACGTAACTTTGCTGTACAGTTCTATGACCATCCGTGAGAATAAACACCTGTAAACATTTCACTTTGATTCGCCCCATTAATTGATTATATGGTATATTGATGAGCAGAAATGTTATGATTGGTCAAAATGGACAGTTTGGACCGGTGTGAGATTATGTCAACCATTATTGGCAACAAATCTATGTAAGTCTATAGTACCGGTAACTACTATAAGTAAGTCTATAATGTATAAATATGACTGTGGTCATTCCAATCTCCGTGTTGCTCACCGCTCCATTGTAGGTGGTTAGTAATTTACTAAAGAACTATTTACACGGTGTGCTAAGGGTTAGATAGTAGAAAGTTAATGTGGGGTGGTGGGGTGTCAGGCACAGCTTGGGATAACATGCAACCTGTATTTTTGTTTTGTTTTGTTGTAGGCTATTAATGGTTCAATGGTTAAGTCAGAAATACAAGCTTCATTATTTGCCACAATAACTATTATTTTTTTAATATTATATTCATTTACCAAATCTCACAACATACCTCACAAAATAAATACACATGAAATGCCCTAGCTCACACCTACCTTCTGCCACATTTTGACAATTCAGTGAATGGTTCCCTAGTCAAATGGTTCAGTCAGTAACGTCGTGGGTCGAACGATCATCAAGGCAGTATCTAGCATCAGCATCAGTATTCTAAACATAAAGCTCTTTTGTTTCTTGACAGCTCCACTTCAGATTGTTGCGTATGCATACCTTGGGCCAATTAAACATTTAATAACATGCAAATACTATTTACATACTTTATAAGTCCCTTTTTAATTTTAAGACGAGGCCGATGTCTTAAGGACATGCGGCATACAGTATAGGCTACAACAGCTCTCCTAGTCCTCTACGCCCTCCAATGCCTATTCTTGACTATAGCATTCCCGAAGAGCCTGGAGTTTTGGGATTTCTCCTCCCACGGCCTCATGATGCTGCTGTGACGTTTGGTAGCGGCAGCAGGCGGGCTCCCCCATCTGAAATGAGTCATCCGGTAGGTTCCGTCTTTTCTTTCTGGCGGGCTCAACAGGGAGCCAGCTTTAGGCCCGAGCCTCGCCCTCTGCAAGTCCTGCTTGTCAAGCGTCTGGACGCCCATGTACCCCTTATATTCCCTCTCCACCCTGGCCAGCTGCCTGCGCTTCTGTAAGGGGTAACTTTCCTCGGAAAAGTCCTCGTCTTCCATGGAGGAGGTGTGTACCTTGATGGGCCGGCGTTTCCGCCCGGGGGGTTTCCCCCAACGGAAATGCTCCATGGAGTAGGAGCGTCGATCCTCACTGCGGGCCTGGGACTTCAGTTCCAGGACCTTGTCTCGGGAGACTATCGCAGCCAACAGCAGCTTCAGTGGAATGTTCTCCTCACTGGAGTCCACAGCCAAAGAAAGGAGCTCTGGAAAATCAGCCTGGATCACAGACGCACATAGGTGAATGCAGTCCTGTGGGGAAAGGATGTAATAAAGGCACATTTGAAACAGAATGTGATTAAGTTCTTTGGTTTATTAAGGAGGTATAATTTTGACCACAAGGGGTTAGGATGACAGACGGCTTATACTCGTGTGCCTTGGAACCACATGCAGGCAAGCAGAATAGAGGTGCGGATTTTGCTGAAAGTAGGGATTTCATGGTGAATTCCAATACCATGCCCAAAAATCTACGTTTTAAAATACCTTGGTGATGATATAATAATAATAAAAATCTATGCTGGTTGTTAAGAAAATATAGTTGAATTTGTCTGCTAATAAAAATTTATTTTTAGCTACCAAAAGCCTGTTCCTGGAGCTGAGGTTGTTGCAGATGTAACTATCCCAGCACAGCGCCCCAGCCTTGGAGCTGCCCGCCCATGCAATGACCACGGCCAACAGCCAGGATACACGCATCATCTTCAGCCTGGACAAAAGATATATACCGTTATTAGCCAGCGGCAGTGATAAAGTAGGGCCATCGTTATTCAATGAATCACTGTGAATGAATACCAAACATTCATGAGCATTTATCAAACTGCCGTCCTATAGTATGGGGTGAATTCAGTTTAGGTTTGGTTTAGCAATAATATTGATTTGCTTTAGAGTCTTCGTTTGTTTAGCCTTTTTAAAGGTAGCAAGGAATCCACCCAGGAGTCCAAATTCTTAGCTTGTCATAGATGCATTGTCCCATTGCATAACATTGAAACGCATTAACAACGGTTTTCTTAACCAATTAACCGCAATTGTTTTCCTGCATGGTTAAATTAATACATATAGTATATTATCAGGTATGTTAAAACTGTAGAAACTTGAAAGAGTTTCCTATAGTGTATAAATCGCACATTTTGTTAAAAAATAATATCTGAACACCATTTAGACGCTCAAGGACTAACCATCATTGGAATTTCAAACGTCTAGGCCTACTGACCGATTATGAACAAAAGGGGATGTACTGTGTATGTGTGTAAGGCCTAGAATATAGCTATATTCTTAGGCTACATTTATGCCTTTTGTAGAACAGAATGAATGCCCTTACATAGCAAGCGCACACCAAGCGCTAACCTATAGACGGTAATAATGTGGGCGGGTGCAGCCGGGTCCCTGTTGCACAGCGCACTCATAACTTTGTTACAGTGATACAATTACATTCATCCATCCCACACATACCCGGAGACATTAGTCTCTATGAAATATCGAGGCAGAAAAAGAAACTAATTGAATGGTTAGCCTTTAATGGTTTTCGCCCCGGTGACGCATTTCAATATTTGCAGACACATCCTCTCCTTTCTGTCTCTGTTCTGCGTTGCCCCCCGCCCTCTGTCAACGACCAGATTGCTGTTCTAAAGCATCACTCTGGTGATGGCTTTTAAAATATTTATACAGGAACTCTGAACTTTGTCCTAACTGCAAAAGGTATTCTTACAGTAGACCTACGGTATCCTCCCTCCAACCAACCATATCTTTTGTCCTATATATAGGACTAAAGTAATAATAACAATGATAATAAGATGAAGAAAAATCACACTAAACCATGATCCTTCCTGTACATATTATGGCTTTAATGAGTGAATACAGTCTGTGGTGGGCTGTCTTCTCTGCATGACTCACTCAGCAGAGCTCCGCTCCCAACAAACAGAGCATGACTTAAGAGACTTGAGAAAGCAATTCAAATCTAACTTCATATAAAATGTTATTTACCTACACGGAGTCAAGTAAAGGTTCTTAAATGAACAATATAAAAGCATTTTGATATAAGGAAGTAGAGTGCACATTTTTCTTTTGCTCTTTTGTAACTCAATCAATGAGACACTGCAGACAATCGGATAACATGCCGACCAACAGATTGACACGCAATGATGGCAGATAAGCATTTCTTACCTGTTTCCAAAATCGTATCTTTCTTCTTGCACAGAGGTCTGTCTCTTTGATTTGATGCTGGCAGCACTATTTGTTACAATCTCTCTACCTCTCTCTCTCTCTCTCTGTTTCTCTCCCCCGCCTTCTCTTTCTTCTGTGATGAGTTGTTCTGCAGGAGAGGGTCTGTTGTTACGTCCTCTGTGCCGGGAGCTCCTTTTATAGAGTCTCAAGGCCTCCGGGTGGGATCGAGGTGAGGCAGTTCCCTTCACCTTCCGGCTGGGGCGGGGGGGGTTGCGGGTCTGTGCGTGTCTTGGATCCATCTGCGTGCGTCTGTGTGAGCTGGTGTGTGTCTCTCGATACACAGCCCAGCTCACGTCAACACGGGACAGGTGCAGTGTTAGCAGAGACGCAGGCCTCAAAAGTCCGCTGTTCTCTCCCCGGGGGAAGACTTTATCATGCGTTTGCACCAGTGTGTGTGTATTTTAGATGTGTCCATACATTGTAACATAAAGGAACTCATTGCAAGATAAAGGAAACCAGGGTATAATAGCTAAGGGTGGTCGACTCCCACCCAAAGGTCTTGGGTTTGATTCTCAACATGCCCTATGACCTGTAAGCATCCTTGAGCAAGATACCTAACCCCTACCTGCCCCTTAATAATAACTGTACAGCGAGTACAGTTTATAAGTAAGTTGCTTTGGATAAAAGCGCCTCAATGACCTGATCTTAATCGAACCAGACCGGTTGACTATAGGGCCATTGTTCAGACCTACTGCCATGCGACTGCAAATCTCTCAAAGGTCAACCTTAATCTCAACCGCGACAGTCACATCTCTTGAGAGCGCATCACTTTGATTAGATTGTTTTTTTTGGTCAATTTGTAAGGAAAGCCTGACTCACCTGTTAAGACGTCACATCTGCACTTTAAATATAGGAGCGTGCGCGCGCCCATACGTCACGCCTATCAGGGGAAGGTTCTGCTGTTGAAAGTGATATTTTATTTTCTATTAACCTTTGACAATAGCCCATTCACACACATCCTCCGCTTGGCTGCTGGCGGTTAGACCACCTGGGAATGACAGTGAAGGGGTACGAAAATAGTAACTAATTGGTAAGTTAATCATTAAGTAACAATGCATTCTGAGTGACTATCCAGTGCGATACACCACTTTACTTGAGGGACACATAAATGGGAACTAATGGTAAGATAATGATTAAGTAGCCTAATGGTAGGGCCTACACTATACACTATATAGTATGAGGCGTCACAAAACAAACAAAAATGAATAATGAGGTAAGGGAAAGTAGCCTAATGATTGGATTAGTTATTCAAGTTCCGTTTAGACAGAAATTATGAAGTAGCAGGTCATTAAGTGGACAGATATCCAGGAACTAATCGTTAACTATAGGCTCCTAGTTCATTAGCAAGTTACCCAGCATTCTGACCTTAGGGTACTTACTATCAACTATAGGGACATAGGAGCTACGCAATGAATCACTGTTCGTTCCTGATTTGTTCCTGATTTGTTCCTGATCAACTAGGAGTCATAGGCTAATTAACGATTTGAGCTACACCGGCGTTTAACTATGACATGTCTGTGGAAACATCACTTCATTGTACACAGTAAGCAATTAAACATCGGCAAATTGCTGTAGGCCTATGCAAATTCTACTGCTAACGGCTTCGAGTATTTTAACAAACAGTAAAATGGGTCACTGTCGTCGGAGTTCACCAAAATGTGTATTTTTTCTCCTTGTGATTAATTAGGCATCACTCAGCATCCACGGATGTAGGCTGGCCACAAGAGGACGCAAATTAGTCAAAAACCAAAAGCAGGCATATAGCGACGATTCATTTAGACTATGAATGGGGATATGGCGGGATAGACGTTCTATATCATTTCCTCAGGAACAACCAAAATGTGCATATTTTGCTTTACCCAAGTCCACGAGTGAAATTGCTTTTAGGGATAGGCTATGATCGTATGATTCCTGAAGAAATTATAAACAATTAATATTAAATAGAATTATTTCCTATTTTTAAGTGCACACGGGGGGGGCCCCCCCCCCCCCCCCCCCGCCTAGGACTGGGATGATTTGATTGAAGGGAAGGATATGTTTATTAATAAACAAAAAAAAAAAAAAAAAAAAAAAAAAAAATAAAAGGAAAT
>JAOEHI010002025.1:0-12057 GCA_025447815.1 Percopsis transmontana
CACCCAGACCACTAGACTATCCTGCCCCCTACTGGCTGGGAGTCCACCACCCAGACCACTAGACTAATCTAAAGCTCCTTTATTTTTTTTAACAAAAAATAGAAATTCACTAATATAAGCAAATGTAAATGTCAGTTGAATTGACGTTGTTTCTTCATTGTGAAGGTTACACGGTGTGGTCCCACAACCTGGTGGCCATGTCTCGCCTCCGAGGCTCCCGCCTGCGTGTCCTCACGGTCTCCAAGGAGAGCATCGACTTCGACCCGGACCAGCCCGTGTACGTGGAGGGCGACCCGGTCCACAACCTGGTGAAGGAGGTGTCCTCGGCCCTGGGCCGAGCCTGGCACCCGTGCCCGGACACTGGCCTGGTGCTGCTGGAGCCCACGCACCACTTCCACCGCGAGCTGCACGCCTTCAGCACCGGCGTGTAGCCGGGGGGGGGGGCGGGGGTCGTGGCGACACGCGGCGGGCCTCGTCAGACCGGGTCAGCGCCGGGTCAGACCAAATGGACCGCCAGCACAATAAGCAAGGCCGTAGTCCCTGCAGTTTCTCTCTATTCTCAGCCTAGACTCGTCCCTGGCTTCTATTTAGAGGTGGTTTTCTTTATTTTGCCATTCAATCTCCCCCCCCCCTCCATTTATTGTGAGTAGATCTCCCGTTTCTCCCTGGATCATACGGTGGGTTAACTGGATCACCAACCAACCAACCAACCAACCAGCCACCCCACTTCTTGCTGGTCGGGTCTAATCTGGTCTGACTCTGCGCCCATCCTGTGCACGGCTCTTCACTACCTTACGAACTTCCTGTCTCTCAAGCCTCTGTGTAATGTACCCTTATCCCTTCTCCAGTATCTCCTTGGTTTAACCATGTTTATGTTATCTGCTGTGTAGAGAACATGCTGACTTTGTAGAAGTCAGCATGCACCATCCCTAGCTTCATCTCTAGCAGTAGAAGGTCTGTGTATATGTATATCCGGCTTTGTTATTGCTAGATTGAGATAAGCAAGCCAGCTCGCTGCTAGCTCGCACGCAAGCTAGTAGCTTTCTTTCTTTGTCCTTTTTATTTTAATTTTTTCCGGGTTGATCACGTCCTGGGTACATCTTCCTTTTAATGCGTCTCCCGTTGCTCCCAGAGAGCAATCTGTGCGCCTCACTTGTTCGGGAGGCCTTGAAAGCAAAAGTGTGTGTGTGTGTGTGTGGGGGGGGGGTCGCTCTGAACATCCTATGGCCATCAATGGCTCAAGATAATCAGAGACACCGAACTATTCAGGGAGTTCCAGTGGGCCATTGCTGTTGAACCACCGTCGGAGCTAAGTCACTGCAATTACTGTATATGCTTTTTATTCTGTTGTTTTAAGGATGTTGGGGACCACATGAGGGGGATTTCAGCGTTATCGTGGTCTAATTAACATGTGAGCTAGCTCCGTTCCCTTTCAATCACCGTGGCACAAGCTTCCCACATCGGTCACTCGTCGCCTTGTTTGCAGAGCCACGCTAGTCGCTCCACGTGGATGAACAGGAAGCCAAACCTTCCGACCGAGGCGACAGAGGATTGTGTGTTTTTTAAAGAGACGCGCTGTGTGCTACGGTCCACTGACCACTGCTTTCTTAGCGCTGCCTTCGCCTGCAGGCTGCAAGGCGGCCTCACAACAAGTGTGCTCCTACATTAGGTGTGTCACTTCCACTGCCGCTCACGTTCGCACGCTACGACGAGTCAGGGTAGCGCTTGTGTGACGCAGATGTGGACGAGATCTGTGGGAGCGGAGGAGTCCACGTTATGATGTGAGGATTTATATCTTGGGTCTTTGGGCAGCTGTGCGAGGGACAGGCTATTCCCATCGGGCCAGCAATCATTATGCAGATGCGCGTCTGTTTTCTATATTTCAAGGGTGGATGTCCTTGTTTGAAATGGGACCCTTCGTCTTGAAGCACTGACCCCAGTCACCCGGTCCATTGCACTGTACGGCATTGGGTGATTAAAGCGTGTCGGGACGTTGCACTTTACAACAGTGGCCATGTTGGCCCTCTTCCTAGCGAGTCGGCGACTCCATTCTCGGCTCGTTTTCAAAATCTCCTTCGTTGCTTTAGGCAGGGCATTTCTCCTTAATGGACAACGCTCACAGTGGCCACAAGTCCCCTAGATAGTCTCAGGTAGGCTCTCAACATCACAAGGACCGTGGCAGTGATGGCTAGGAGGAGAGAATGTGTGAAACAATCACTAGTGTTGGTGTTATGTACGCTTTCTTTCCCCCTTTTTTTTTTTTTTTTTTTTTCTTTTTTTGGTTTCCTGCTGAGTCACAGTTGCCTTGGAAACGTTTTTTTTTTATTTTATTTAACTTTTTTTAAATTCATTATCTTGATGATGTTTAATCTCACCATCTGACAGACCCCCACCCCCCTCCTTTGCGTAGTGGGGAGTCAGTAAACCTAGTCGTACATTTGTTTTAAGAGATTATGGTTGACAAAATCTTTAAGAATGGCGTAACCAAGCTGCTTGTTGCACACCGAATAGATTCCGGCGCAAAACGGAGGGTCAGTTGGTGTTCGGTGCCTTTTCGTCCGAGATGGGACAGAGTTGTGTGGCTATCACCTGGCTCTGCAGCTGTGTAAAGAGAGCTCGTTAAGCTGTGAAGGTTTATATAGATATATAGATATCTATCTATATCTCTCTCGCAATATCCAACATGGCCTGGTTCTGTCCTCTTCGGTGAACATACCTCTGTCTGGCTTTGTTCAGTTCTGACTGGTCTACGGACAGATCCTTTACAAGGCCAGGTTGTCGTGCTGGGCAGCGTCATGAAACCTCTCTGGGGCACGGCGCTTCACGTCTGGTTTTTACGTACCTTCAGTTTTTTGGTCGAGGCCGCTGCACTGCACAAGAAGTAGGGCCGTGCTGTGGCTGTCACGACGTAGGACAACGACATACATACGAGTTCCTGTGTGGCTGTCAGACCAGCTCTATGGTGTAGACACAATGACCTCCAGAGCCCCTGGGGTCATACCTCCGGATTAATGCACTCTGTTATCAAGTGTCCGACGAGGAGGAGGAGGAGCCGCCCGCTCACTCGCCGATACGTACGGGATGTAGTGTGTCGGTGTTATCGTCCTGCCCGCCTCTTCTCCGCCCCATCACCTTTCCGTTTTGAAGAGGTCAACTGAGCGTTTTTATAGCCGTTTATATACCGTCTGTGTTGAGTGTTGGCGTTAGCCTGTTGGAAGGGGGAAGTAAAGCCTGCTATTCCACCCGGTGCGCCATTTTAAACGAACGTCCATCGCGGCGGAGTTCCTCCCCGCTCTGTCACCGGTCTTCCTTTTTTTTGCGTCCTGTCTTTTGGGCGTACGTGATCTGGTCGTCATGGAGTGGGCGAACAGTTGTGTGGTGTGGGCTCGCATTTTGAGAGGAGGGCTGCAGTGGTTTGAAGGTCTACCGCTGAGCTTCTCCAAGCTTCTAATGTGATCCCCGTTGAGTCCCAGGGGGCCAGTCTTCATGTATTGGACTGCTGAATTATTCAGTCACTGGAACAGGGAAGCATTGAATTGTGTAATATATTGAATAAAGACCATTGTTTGCTCACCAAAATGATTCCAGTCAGAGGGGGGGCAACTTTGTGGAGAAGCAATACTAATGCTAGTCAGGTGAAACGCTTTAAAGGTCCGTTGCTCTTGAGGTGAAGATCGCCATCTTTGAGTAACGAAGAATGTTTTTTGGCACAAAACCAATGGCAAAGCTGGTCAACTTTCTGTGGGGAAACGAAAAACTGACTGACGCATTTTGAACGGTGTTTTTACTTGGTTCTTTCAGCCGGTTTTCTTCAACTTTTTAAGCTTCCAGCAGTGTGTCCACCTTGCAGAGAGAGAGTGTGTGTGCGGGTGGGTGGGGGGGGTTATAGAATAGCCAGAACAGTGAAATCGCTTATTCTCAGGGTTTTATCAGTTCTCACAATGAGAGTCAGTGGGGATGGGTGCGTGTGTAGCTCGTACGCACGCACCCATCCATTTTAGAGTCTTTTCCCGGCAGCAGTGGGCGCTACACTCCTCCTTCAGTGAGTTCTGTAACGGCTGCCAAAGATCCATGTGGAACAACCCAATGACAGGGGAGGGAGCAGCGTTGGGAGTTGGCGTTCCGTCTCAGAATCTGCATCTCTGTTCCACACCGGGGCGAGGGTGGGGTGACCCGGGCGTGAGAAATAAAGACCCGTAGTGATGGTCGTCCTTCCAGTCTGGATCGGGGGGAGCCAGCACCGGCGCTTGGGCTTGTGAAGTTCTGCTTGAGCTCATCTGTGTATCGGACTGGCAGAGCGTCGCGCTGATCTCCCACGTGGGCCTCTGGATACATCTAGAAGTGTCCCATCTGGGGGGGGGAACACACAACGGGTAGAAACTGAAGCACTTACCGGCTCTTTCAAGGCGTGGACAGACCAGAAGAATCAAGGTTGGAGTCTTGACCCTTGTTTTTTTACGCATTGGTCCACTGAATTGAAAGGTCTTCTGCTCAACAAAAAAAAACAGTGCAAATATTTTTTTGTACACCCTTTATTTACTTGCGCTTTAAACGCAGAGGCAAATCGAGTACGGCTATAACGTACTTTGAGCATGTTGATGTAAAAAAAAAAAACATGGTCTGGTCCACTTTTCAAAGATGCAACCCCAGGGCCGATAGCTTTCTTTTTGATCCTGCCTTTTGGTTTTATGTCTTCTGAGCTCCGATATGTATTCCTATTGCACGCACGTCCAGAAAGACCGCTGGATGTAATCCATAGAGCTGGCCTCTAAATTGGTCTCAATTGACCCAACGTTTTAGGTATGACATAATCTGGGTCGGACCAAGAAGTGTGCATAGTTAGACCCCCGCAGTAGTTCAGCACATATTTATAGCCAATACTAGTACTATACACAAGCAAAGGCTTGTGTGATACTGTAGTACCAAAGCACCTGTCTGCGAGACCTACGTTTTATCCAAACGCAGTTAATGGGTTCGGTTGTTGCAATGTGAATTAATGGTAAATGTTCTTAATGTTAGCCCACAGCCATTGCCAGACAAGACTCTGGGCGGTCTTTAGTTACTTAGTGGCTATTGCTAACTAGAAGATCCATGGCAACATACTTTTAGTAACTTGCCATGTTGTTGTTGACCAATCGTAGATGGAGAGGTAGTCTGGGCCAGCCTTAACTTGGTGTTTTGAGATTCTGCGAGGTTTTTAGGGATGTTTTATTGAAGGGAATCTTCCTTGTACGTCAATTTCCTCTTTCCAAGTGCTGAGACCATAGACCACTAAAACCTAAGGGGCCGAACACGACAGAAAAGTCACCCGTTGTCACAAGTCGGTCTTTATTACAAACTTAAGCATGTCAACAAAACAAAAAACATCAGATCTAGGTTTAGATTACTGTACAGGAACATCCATGCTGCAACGGTGGAGCACAAAGCAAGCGGGTTTGTCCGTGTCCTCAACCGAAACCATAGAAACAGTTTGGCCACAGCAGTTTTCAGCCGCAGCCAAGCTAGCTCCACCATCATGCTACATGCATTTTTTTATTTTATTTTTTTGTTTGAAATGGTGATCGTTTACATAACCGCATTTGCCAACACTATCTCTTGCTTCAAGAGGAGAAAAAAAAGATGGCAAAATTGCACTGAAATTCCAGCTTGGCCAAACTGTCTTCATCAATAGCCTTTGTTGCATGCTTGATGACTGTAGACTGGTCGGACAGCTAGCTTGTGGGCTATACGTGTTAGCACACGGTGTGGGTCGAGTCTGCACCACGAACGTACTCGAAGGCTCCTGCTGTCCAGCTCAGTCACACAACTATGCAAGAGGAATGCATATAACAGTAGTTTTGTTTCTCTCTTTTTCCTCTCTGTCACTTGGTTGATATTACCTTCTAAGAACTCCCAATGATGACTTGCTTAGCCTTACGATGATTATGTTTTGATGCTCATGACTTGTGAAACCGTATTGTTTTGTTTTAAGATCTATTTGATTCTGGCCAGCCAGCACAGCAACAGCAGTGGTGACGGTGGACTCACTCTTGGTCTCTGTGAGACTTGCGAGACGGCCCCAGTTTTATCGTGGTACGAATGTTGTGCATTTGTTTAATATCAGCACAGTTTGCAATAACAGCAGTCTCACTAGTGGCCACAAGGGGGCACAAGCAGTGCTGACAGCGGGCTGCGTCCTCAGAACAAAACCACCGAGGAAGATAGATATATAGATAGATAGAGATCTCTCTCTCTCTCTCTCTCTCTCACAATGCATATTTGTATAAATATCAACAATGCATTTCGGTGGCATACTCTTATGCAGCTCTTGTCCGGGTTTATAAATGTGAACTATATTGAGAAGTCCATTTGTACAACAAAAGTGATATTATGGCTTTCTTTTTACAAAAAATGATTTTACCATCTTAAATGTGGAATATTCCCAGCGCTACGTTCCTTTTGTGTTGCAAATAGCAGTGGGGTTTTACCTATCCTGCGACTTATGCCAAAATAACTACCGGGTTGAGCTTTCAAATCCAACTAAGAATGTTTAAATGCGTTTGAAAATCGCGCCTGTTTTTTAAAAATGCACCCGATTAGAATTTCGCCCGGATTTTATTTTCAAAATGGCAACCCACACCTTTTGTGGGCAGTTGCATTTCAAACTTAACAATGAGTTGCGGCAGACATGTAGGGATCTGGAGCCACTAGATGCAATGTAGGTTTTACCACGAAGCAAGTGAATTCCCTATTTGCATACATCTGGCATGGTAGTTTTAAAGTACTTGAGTGGCAGTCGTTAGGGTAGTTTGTTTGTTTTAAGCAAAAGGACTGACTGACCTAACAAAATTACCATTGCACAATCGGGTACTACTGTCTAGCCTAGTTCAAAACCTCCGTTCTAGAGCTACTCCAGTATCTTGGCTTTTAATCTAATTTGAAGCCTACCCCGACTATTATTTTGGCTCTGTCTGCAGGGAATTGAGCCCTGGCCCGCTGGCCCTGAGGACAGGTTTTATCATTGAGAAATGTGTTTCTGTTGTGGAGTAAAGATTACTACACACCTCTATGTAAAACCTCTTTACGGAAAGGTTGTGTACTTTTTGGCTTGGCCGAATTATTGATTTGGTTCAATGTCGAAAGAATGCTTCTCTTATTTTGATCAGTGAATAAAAGCATTAAAAAAAAAAAAAAGCTGTCCCTGTCTGTTTTATCATGTGGTCAGTATGTACATCAGCATTCTTGTCAATATTCTATCATTGCATACAAGCTAATCTTATGTTAATGCCACTTTGGATAAAAATGGCTCAACCTCGCACCACAACTTAACTACACTCAAGCTTGCCCTGCACTGAATGTCTAAATCACTTTGAAAAAATATTTATTTACGTGTATGTTACCTTGTACTTTCTTCTTGCTAGCTAAACCACAGCACTTCCTGTGCAGCAGTTTGGTTTTCCCCTACAAAATTAAGAGACGGTTCTCAGCACATCAAGGGTTATCATGTTATGCTGTTGGTTCCAGTAAGGTTTGGAAAGACCAAAGGCGATAAGAAAAATATATACACATTAGAAAGTAATACTTTTATTAAAGTTTTATAGTTTTGCTTTTTCAATCCAGCTTTGTGAGCAACGCTGGCAGCGAGACGCTTGCTCCATGATGCTTGAGATGGTCCTGACCACACCGACAGCGGATGGAGTCTCCGGGATGATCCCAGGTGTGGGGACTCCGGGGGCTTGAAGCCATGACCTTCTGGCTAGGAGTCAAACACCCCACATCGATGCAGTTCCTTTGCATGGGAAATCAATGTTTCCAACGTGTGGACTATGGACGGAGACGTTCATTTGACAAAGTCTTTATTCGTCTGTTAATAAACTTAAACAATCCACATAATTTATTTTCAATCTGAAACGTGCCTCAATCCATTTAAAATACTGTTCATAAAAAGGACAGGTAACAGCTCATTCATTCATTATAGCATTTCATTGTTAATATTTACTTCACAGACAAACTGCCATAATTCTGGGACCAACTCTTCACATCAGTACCATCTTAAAAAGCACTACTCGCGACCAAACCACTCCATAGCAACGGGTGACTCTTTAATAAAAGCAAACCTCAGTGTGGCCTTGGGCAGAAGGACAACAGCGAGCCGCTACAGCCATGCACAGAACACACTCCCAATCCTCTTCAACGCTACCCACACATCCGCCGGTTCTCTACATACACACGCGTTACGAGAAGTTACATTTACAGCACGAGCAACGCTTTGTGGCAGGGCGCACAGGGACCGCGTGCGTGCGCGTGTTTCGACTGGCTACCTAGGCTGCGTGCACGCTTCCTGCTGGGATCCAAACAGGAAGCGGTCGGCGCCACAACGCGACCAGGGAGGGTAGCTCACAGAAAATGGTCTCGGGCGGGGCGGGGCGGGGTAGAGATGGGAGGAAGAGGCAGCGAGGTGGAGTAACCCCTTCAGTGTAGCTTCACACACACGCACACGCACGCACACACACACACACACGCGCGTCCAGCTGGTGTGTCAGATGGCATCGTGAGGCGGGGTCTGGTCGGGCGGCGGGGCCCGCATGGCGGCCGGGTAGGGGGGTGCGTGGGTGGGGTGGAGCGGAGGCCTGCCGGGAGGAAAGCGGGGGAGCATCATCCCCCCCGGGTGAAGAGGAGGAGGCCACACTGGGGGAGAGGGAGAGAGAGAGGGAGAGAGAGGACAATCAGAGACTTTAGACCAGGGGTGCCCAACACGTCGATCGCAAAGGAAGTGCGGGTAGATCGCCATCTCGTCTTTGCTCTCACGACGCGTGTGCGATCAAACGCGCCAGCGCTAAAGGCTAGCTAGGGGAAAGTACCCAAACGTGAGGACGTGTGCAACCTCCTTGACTGCATTATTTGGCTCTACTTGTTTATGTGAGTCAGCCTTTAACCCACATGAAGATTATTAAAGGCCCAAAACACAATGACTGATCATCAGCTTGAGGCTGGCTACCAGCAGCTACTGTCCGGACTATGCAACCCTGGCTGAGTCTATTCAGTGCAAGTCATCAGAGTGAGGCAATGACCAAAAATGTACTGAATTGTTGTGTGCCATAAGGGCTCATGCAGTTATGCAAGGTACATGAACATATATTGTGTATGTGTGGTGTAGGTGGATCTCTTTGATTGGACATGTTAAAAGTAGCTCAAAAGTCAAAAAGGTGTCAGCACCCCTGCTTTAGACTAAAGCACAGACAGAGGGTGTCTCTCAGAGTCGGGGAACTGACTACAACGGCTGCCATTTCACGGATGCTACGTCATCGAAGTCCAGGATCCTTTGAACGCTGCCGAGGACTCCTTCATCAGAGAATCACCGAGGATGCGTGTGTCCTCGGCTTTCTCAAAGTACCCACAATCCCATGCGCACGTACGAGGGGAACTGAAGGCGGGACCTTTTCAACTTCCCACCGGCTAGACTGTTCTGTGCTCTCTGAAGGCTTCCCGGAGCCTCTGAAGGCTTCCCGGAGCCGTCCCACCAAGGAAGCATCCTCGACTCTGAGAACCACCCAGCGTCCCTGCTCCTCTCTGTACTCACTGGGCATCATGGGAGCCCCGGGCCCCCTGGGGGGGTAGTAGTCAGGGGGCATTGGTCCGTGGTGGAGGGGTCTGCGAGGAAAGGGCCCGTCCACGGGGCCCAGGGGGGGGGTCCTCCGATCTCCGAGCTGTGCAAAAGGGAGACATGCTTCAGTGTCCCAGGAAGGTCAAAGGTCATCTGCACTGTAAATCATTCTTAACTGAAGCGCTTCACCGCTGTGGCAGACTGACTGTTGCTATGGGACACACACACACACACACACACACACACACCTCTCTGTGTTCGTGGTCGGCAGGTCCCGGGAGGTGTCCGCCGTACGGTGGCTCTGCAGACACACGGGCAGAGATTACTCCCCCGTCACACACGGGGGGGGGGGGGGCAAGAAAACACAGAGCAACACACGTGTGTGTCTGTGTGCCTGTGTGCGTGTGTCTGTGTGTGTCTGTCTGTCTGTGTGCCTGTGTGCGTGTGTCTGTGTGTGTGTGTGCCTGTGTGCGTGTGTCTGTGTGTGTGTGTGTGCGTGCGCGCGTTGGGAGACCCACCGGCCGTGCCTGCAGGAGGAGGGGGTCCCTGGGGTCCGGCTGGGAGGTGAACCCTCTGAGGCCCCGGAGGAGGCGGGGGCCTCCTATACATGGGACCTCCTGCCTCCGGGAACATGTAGCCTGATAGAGAGATGGGGGGGGGGGGGGGGGGGAATTTGGAAAACACCCCCCAGCTGCCCGTAGTGCCACCGGGTGCAAGGCGCACAACACCTGCTGTAGGGGGAGGAGCAGAGAGGAGGGCGAGGTCAGGCAGGCTTTCTAGTGTTAAACTGATGTCATTAAACCGCTCTTCTGTGTAGAAACATGAACTGTGACCTTCTAACACACACACACACACACACACACACACACACACACCTGGAGGTCCCGGGGGCCCGGGCGGTGGCCCCCTGCGATCTCTCTCCCAGGTGGGTGAGTTGGAGCCGCTGTCTGAGGGAGGCCCTCCGCGTCGCTCCATTTCCCCCAGGCCACCACCAGGGGGCTCCAGAGGGCCACGGGGCGCTGGGAGAAGGGCAGACGGTGGGGAACAGATGAGGAAGAGGCATCAGCGCGTATTAGGGGGGTTTAGTGTTCCAATGCGGCCTGTTAGACCTCTTCTCTGGACTGTGTGGGCGTGTCAATCCAACAGGCACCCTGTTGGATTGACACATCTCCCTGAATCTGCGTTTCAAAGTCTCCGTTTTGTCGCCCCGGTTAGGGCGGGACAAGAACAGACAAGTGCTCAGTACCCAGTGGACACCATTAGCTTTAATAAATGCATTTAGCAGTTGTATTATGTGCTCTCCAGCCTTCCTCACCGACACAGTATCTGAACACTATATATTTCTGTGGTAAACCCATTTTATTTGGGAATAACTTTCCACAACAACAGAATTTCCATAGACTTCAATTGTTTTCACTCATTCGCAAAAGATGTGCATTCATCTGGTGCACCACCAGAGGGCGCTCCAAGTACCCCCCCACCCCCCGGGTCTGAGAGTTCAGCCTGATCCTTGGTCTGTGTGGCGTGCCCCTGCGGGGGGCGTGGCCCTGCGGGGGGCGTGGCCCTGCGGGGGGCGTGGCCCTGCGGGGGGCGTGGCCCTGCGGGGGGCGTGGCCCTGCGGGGGGGCGTGCCTGTGTGCGTTTACCTCTAGGCGACAGCCTGGCGTGAGGCGGGCCCTCCAGCAGAGTGGGCGGAGAGCGGAAGGCTCGGGTCTCCGAGGCCGGTCGGCCCAAAGGGGCGGGGCCATACGGTGACCTTTCACCTGGAAGCACAGGAGGAGGAAGGCGGGGTTTTAGGGGCTCCATGCACCCCCACTAGGAGGAGCACTAGGAGGGTTTGGTGTGCGTGCATGTGCGTGTGTGTGTGCGTGTGCGTGCGTGTGTGTGCGCGTGTGTGTGTGTGTGCATGCGTGTGTGTGCATGTGAGTGTATGTGCATGCGTGTGTGAGTGTGTGTGTGTGTGTGTGCATGCGTGTGTGTGCATGTGAGTGTATGTGCATGCGTGTGTGAGTGTGTGTGAGTGTGTGTGCGTGCGTGTGTGTGCGTGTGAGTGTGCGTGCGTGCGCTAACTTCTAAACGGCAGGGGTCTAGCCAGGCTGTCCAGAGTGTAGGGGTCTTTCTCTGTGGCGTCCAGTTTGAACTGTGTGTCTGTCAGCCTACACACACACACACACACACACACACACACCTGTAATTCAGTGTCACGGACCTTTATGCATTTGCACATACAAACGGTCAACTTCTAAAACTTTAGTCAGACAGTTGGAACTATCATCTGTTGTGTTTATCAAAGCTCTGAAATAGAACATAGTTTCAAATTAGATGCAGTAAGAGAGACACTCCTCCATTTGTGTCCGGGATTGCCTTTATAGTTGCAATTACTATTACATTTACAATGAGGTAGGGGTTACATGCTGCTATTACATGGAGCAGGTAGGGGTTACATGCTGCTATTACATGGAGCAGGTAGGGGTT
>JAOEHI010002026.1:0-12057 GCA_025447815.1 Percopsis transmontana
GTTTTTTATCCCTCCTTCTCTCCCACTTTGTCTCTACTTTTTTTCCTCCCATGTTAAACCACTATGTGATACTTTTCCCTTTTTTACCCCCCCCCCCCCTCTCTCTCTCTCTCTCTCAGGTTTAAAGCGAGGTGTGTGTTCCCAGATCAATCATTTCCCAGATGATGCAGATTACGACCAGGATGCTGCAGAATATCTGCTGCGTGAGTCGCTCTCACATGCACACACACACAGAAAGAAACACAAGTATGAACACACACAAACAGTCATAAATACACACCCAATGATTCACACACATACATTTTACACACACACACACACACACACACACACACACACACACACACACACACGCACACGCACACACATTTACTGTATATGCAAACACACCTACATACGCCCAAAGAACAGAAGGACAGGGGGTTTCGTCAGGCATCAATACATCGAGTGTGTGCGTGTGCGTGCGTGTACCTGCTATTCTGCCTGGAAGGCAGCAGTGAATGCCCAGGTGCAGGGGGTTGAGAGGCTGGGGGCGTACAAACAGATGGATTGAAAGAGCAGCCTTCACTAACTGATTATTATCAGTCTGGGACTCAGGTTTCACATCCGTCCACCATTTTGGTGTTCCCTAACGCAGTTTCATTTATCTACAGATTTGTGTAAATTATATACCAACTTAACTTCATAAAGATTTGGACAGGGGTATAAATACATATATATCATACAGTAGTCTTTTCCCTTTCTGTATGTGGCCGAGAAAGCTAATTTACTCTATGCTAAAATCACCTTCATAACTTGAAGGATTTTGTATTGAAATCACACATCCTGCATTTGAGGATTTAGTATCAGAATTTTAGTTCTCTATTACATCCAGCCGCTATAATGAGCACATTATCACATTATTTCCCCAGGATGATCACATGATATGGCTCTGTGTCTCCAGTTACAATCATAGTACTATTTGTGGAGATCAAATACATTTTTGGATACTGCTTTACTAATTTATGAGTATATCACTTAAAAAGCCTATTAAATCATATACATTACATTTATATTATCATATTAATTAGCAACATTTCAACAGCCAAGCGTTTGTGTCGCCATACCGTACTCTGCTGAACAGGCTGTAGTCTCGCCTGGCTACTGACTTCGTACATAGACGTTTAAAATAAATTAAGAGGTACGTGCAAGATTAGGGATCAGACATTGCACATAGCTGTGTATAGTAACAATGTCAACGGTTTAGAAGCAGTGACATTGCCAGAAACTCAAATGGCATCCTAATACCTGATTTTAAGTATACATCACCGATCTTTTATTATATTAAAACATGGCACCGGAGGCATTGCTTTGGGCAAAACCCAACATATTCTGTCCCCATCTACAGGTGTAGTGCGAGCCTCCAGCATCTTTCCCATTCTTAGTGCTATACTGCTCCTACTGGGCGGAGTGTGTGTTGCGTCTAGCAGCTTCTACAAAAGCAAGAGGAATATCATTCTCGGGGGAGGGATTCTCTTTGTGGCTGCAGGTACAATAGTTTTGCTTGTGGTTGACTCAAGTTTGTGTAGGTCCTCTGAATAAATCTGCATTTTAAGTTCATTTTAAATATTTAAAATAATGTTTGCAATAATTAATTTTTGAACAGTATATAGATGGCTAATTGGTCTATATTTATTAAAATGAATATACCTCCCACTTTCAGTTAATTATGATATTTAACCCAAGCTAAAGTTTTGCTGCCAATTGAAATATATTAATTCACCCCAAGGTAATGTTTTTTATTTATTTACAAATTACATTTGAGTAATGTTAGTACAACTGCCTCCCTACAGAACAGTAAAAGGAAAACACCCAAATCTTTCCCAAGTTTCCCAAATCTTCTAAAACACCTTGTGTAGTTCCAGAAACACACACTATAACTTGCCCCGGTGTCGTTTCAGGCCTCAGCAACATCATCGGCGTGATCGTGTACATCTCGGCGGCGCTCAGCGACATCTCCCCCAAGAAGGACGAGGACAAGAAGTGGCACTACTCGTACGGCTGGTCCTTCTACTTCGGCGGCCTGTCCTTCATCCTGGCGGAGATGGTGGGCGTGCTGGCCGTCAACATCTACATCGAGAAGAACAAGGAGCTGCGCTGCCGCTCGCGCGCCGACCTCTTCAAGAGCACCACCCACGCCGTGCTGCGGCTGCCCAGCTACCGCTTCCGCCGGCGCTCGCGCTCCAGCTCGCGCTCCACCGACCCGCCGCGCTCGCACGAGAACTCGCCTGTCGGCGCCTCCAAAACCTTCGCCCTGCCGCCGTCGGCCCCGCCCTTCTCCGTGGCGACGCTGCCCAACCCGCACCACGCCGGCGCCGCCGGCGCCGGCGGAGGAGGTGGAGGAGGAGGTGCGGCCGGCGGGGGGGGCGACATCTCCATGTACACCCTGTCCCGGGACTCCAAGCTGGGGAGCCTGGGCGGCGGAGCGCCCCCGCTGTACGGCACGGTGGACCGCGCCACCCTCTACCAGCTCCACAACTACTTCCCCAAAGACGGCGGCGGCGGCGGGGGGGTGATGAGCAGCGGGACCCTCCCCTCCCTCTCCAAGTCCAACCTGGCGGCCGCGGCCGCGCAGAACGCGGCGCCGCTCAACACCTCATCCACGGGGACCCCTCCCCCGCAGCAGGTCTCCACGGCGACCATGGAGAGGGACAGGGGGACCATGGGAACCCTGGACCGGCTGGGCGGGAAACGCGACAGGGACACCAACTCCGACACGCTGAACAGGAAAACCACGCCGGTATAGGGGAAAAGCTCTGAGAGAGAGAGGGAGAGAGGGGGAGAGAGGGAGAGAGGGAGAGAGAGGGAGAGAGAGGGGGAGAGAGAGGGAGAGAGAGAGGGAGAGAGAGAGGGAGAGAGAGAGGGAGAGCTGGTCGAGATAGAGAAGTGGAAGAGAGCTAAAGAATTAGAACTGTTACACTGAAAGCTAGCAGGGGGTATTTAAATCGAAAGTGTGACCAACAAACAAATGAGAGAGGAGAATTAGGGCTGAAAATGTCTGGGGAACATTTAGACGGTAACTTGGTTGTCCTTGAGCCTACAATATCTTGCTGCCATACACACCCATACTAATATCACAAACAGTCACAAAACACCTAACTGTATGTAGAAGTTCATGACAGCTGCCTTAAAAAAACGGTCATGACCTCAGACCTCAGTTTGCTAGCTCCCGTGGCTAGCAGTGGTAGGTTTAGAAGGCGGGTGATATTTTTTAAACTTTTATTTAGACACGTCGTGATTTGAGCTTCGCTTCGCCTCATGCTACATATAGCGTACCTGGGCCACTGTGTAGCTCTACAGGACTGGTTGTGGTGAAGCTCAATAAGTAAAACACTGGGGTCTCCTCAAGGTGTATTGTTGACGAAGGGGGTGGGGGGGGGGGGCTTACGTCTTTGGTTCCTGCTGAGCCTTTTTCAAAAGGTCTCTGATTTACTGCTGGTCTTAAGCTTGGGTTTAAGCTTTCAAGGAAGACAACGCTGTGTGACTGCATATACAGTAAATAAATACATAGTTATTACCCATAACAGCTGGAAATTTGTGTATACATTTGACCATAAAAAAAATTGCCTCGATAAAGAGTAGATTATGCCTGAAGCGGTTTACATACTTTATCATTTTTCCCAGATGAGCACAAACGCATGCAGCCAACAGAAAACCATCTCGACAACCAGTAGTAGTTGATATTTTAACTCTTAGAACTCATTAATACTTACCTTATTTTCAGGCTTTCCTAGCATGCATTTCTACACTCTCCTCTCTACTATTCCAATGCTGCAGCATGGAGAGGGATAGGACCGCTATGAAACGACCTACTTTTTAAAATTACAATCTATGAACCTATTAGTGGGCATTGTCCACAACCTCAAACACAAATAGCCATACTCTTAATGCCTTCCACTGCTCTTAGTTAAATGTATCTTAGACACTGCCACAATGTCCATTTGAACAAGTTATCTATTCGCATTGAAGTGAAGATTACTTTTTTGCCAATATTTAAAGGCTAACAACTAGAAAAATGACTTTTGATCCCAGTTATGAAATGTATGGATAAAATATGATCTAAAATACTTGGTTACATTTGGTAAATAACTTGCTGAATTAGTCTGTAGTGTATGTGAATGATTTATGGTGTGTGTCTAGGTTTGTATGACTGAAAATAATGTATATTATATACAAAAGGCAAAATGACAGCTTCTGTAGAGCGTTACTGCAAAGGGCTGTAACCATAGGCAACAGGGGTCAATTCGAGTTACACTCAGGTGATGGACTTTTCTGTTGAATTTAAAGAAAGAAAAATGTGAAATAAAACAGTAATAGTGGGTGTTTGAATACCAAATAAGGAGTTTCAGTCAAAAAATATATAGCCACAAAAACAAAAAAAACAAAAACAAACAAAACAACAAACAAACAAAAAAATATAGTATATATCAATAAAAAAGACATCTGTTTACAAAATTGTCTACATTCAATAAAGTAGTAGTATTGCCATAATGCACATTAAGCACACACAGTTCAAGATCTTTTGGATTTTAAGATTAAACATGAAAATAATACCTAATGTTCAATGCACTTTCTGGTTCTATTGCGTTCCAAAATGAATAAAGCCTGATCCTGGTTATAAAGAGTTGTATAAGGAGGGAAAGTGAATGAAAGAGAACAAAATCGCATTTTATTCCTCTTTCCCACCTTACAGCTATAACTACATACTGTTCCAGTGACTAGAATAATACATTTATTATTGACAATATTATTGAATATACTACTGAACCATTCACTTTGACAAAAGCACATAATGTCTGTAAATGGTAATCTTAGGTTTGTCTCTTTACTCTGAGTGAGTGATTATCATCTCCACGTTACGAGATTGTATAACTCCTTGAGTATTATTATAAAGTTACTGGTGTTTTTATGATCGTAATTGCAGGGTATTTGTACATTTTGAAATGTTTTTTTTTTAATTCCTTTCAAGTGTAGAGTTATCAATTTGTTTTGTTTTTCTTGCTTTTTTAGTTACACTGATGTTACTGGTGTCATGTGAACAGCATGTGCCCAACTGTGAGAGGGTGATAATGTGTAAAATCCCTACCTATCATCGCACTATTAACCTTCATTTAATTTTCTAATACATCTTGAGCATCTTCACTGGAGAAGTTTGGGGTAAAGTGCCTTGCTCAAGGGCACCAGTTTTTGAGGAAGGGAGTAGGGAGCATTCTGAAAGATGCTGGCCCTGTAATGGGGGCTTGCCGTACCTTTGCATTCTGGGTAATACAGGTAAAAGGATAACAATGGCAGCTAAATGGCCCGAAGATGATCTCTAAATCCCGCAGAAATTGTCTTCAGAAAAACCTGTAACGAATCTGTCCTGAAATAATTTACCTCCGATTTATTGGAAAATCACCTGCTCAATAAAATAATAATGATAATGATAATGATAATAATAATAATGTCTGCATTTTTCTTCAGTAAGAGTGAACACATCAGTATCAAATGTATAAAGGGTTCTCGTAACTCCTCCCCTGTTCTCTTTATAATAATAATGAAGTATGAAGGTATAGTTAAGGTAAGAATAATGATATGTAGACCTATGTGTTTAAAACACTTTAACTCCTGCGCCCCGTCTTTCGCCATGCACGTCACTGCCGCCATTGGCTAATCATACGACGGCTGTACCTCGTATTGCTTTAGAATAGGGCCCAGGACATGTTTTGAGGGTTAGTGATTATTATGTGGTCGGCTCCTTGTATTGTCCGGAGCCCCTACAGTTAGCTTTTAGCTCCTATTTTTATCTTCTGTAGAGTGCCACTGCAAAGGGCTGTAACCATGGGCAACAGGGGTCTGTTCGAGTTCAGGCGATGGACTTTTCTGTTGGATTTAAAAAAAGAAAAAATGTGAATTAAAATAGTAATAGTGGGTGTTTGGATACCAAATAACTGAGGAGTTTCAGTCAAAAAATATCTAGCCACAAAAAAACAACAAAACAAAAATAATAATAAATATATATATATATATATATATATATATATATATATATAAAATCTGTTTACAAAATTGTCTACATACACTAAAGTATTGTCATAAGCACATTAAGCACACACAGTTCTGAGTGGTCTCAAGATGTTTACCTATAATAGCTTTTGCCTTTTTTAAACATGAAAATAAAAGTTAATCTTTAATGCACTTTCTGATTCTATTGCAGTCCAAAATAAATATGGCCTGACCTTGGTTATAAAGAGTTGTATAAGGAGCAAAAGTGAATGACAGAGGAGACAATCCTTTTACCCGTATTCCCCAAGATGGGGCCCCTGTGATGCCAGTGGCACTTTTGTTGGCTATTGTTTCTCATTGTTATTCATCCCGTCTGGTTTTTACCACACAAATGTGCAATTGTACGCAGTGACCTTCAATATCATTACCAACGTAGCCTAATAATCTGTGTTTTTTAATGTTCTCACTAGTGTATAACTGTAGACGATAGATAGAATTTATAATAATCTATTTATTTCCGTGGTGCAATGTGTAGATATTCTTAATGTTATTATTGTTTCTATACACATCATGTATCTTTGGGCTACAGGTTTCTTGCCTACCTGTGATTTACTGTCTGTGCAGTATTGGGACTGTGAGCTAAAAGTGTCCCGCTTTTTGCTGTTGTGGGTGGTTTAAAGGGACATTCCTCGATTTGTGTTCAGTGGTTGGAAACCAGCAGTGCATAAAAACATTTTAGTTTTTGATCAAAGCTGGCGCGCTCACACCTTTCTATGCCCCACTACGACTGCAGGTTCGTGCGCACTTGTGTTTCAAGCATAAAGAGTGAGCTGGGGAAGAAATTCAGGGTTCTCGGGGTGCTATAACACAATCGAGGAGTTTGACTTTAACAATCAGAATATATGATAATAAAAGTATTTACTTTATAGAACTACAGTGTATTCCGACATCAGTAAACATCAGGAAAAGGAAAATAGCTTAAGCTTGTGGTCCCAATACTACTCACAGGATCTTTTGGTTACACTAATATATTTCTACTAAGAAGACAAATACATGTAAAGGACATTAATAATTGTGGAAGCAATACAATATACTGATCCTCCCCGGAAAAAAAGACAAAAAAATATGATATACAGTATAGACATATATTCAATAAAGTTATATATGAAAGTCAGCTGTTTCATTTGCTTTATTGAGTTTTAAGAGATTTCTTGCCTAAACTGTAAGACTAGGCTAATGTCTTACAAAAACAAATACAGTGCCTCCTAGCATGTTTATAGATTTCTTTTTCCATAAATATGGGAAATAAATATAAGACCCACTTACGTAGGCAAATAAGGCCCTTTGACTACAAAATAAGGCGCATAAAAAGCAGAAACACGCAGCTATTATACATTATGTAAGCAATTATCTCTGCAATGTCTTCAAAGCGTACAGTAGCTCTCTTTTGTGGGTCTTCATTTTCATTACACAGGCCTCATTGGAAGCCTCTCCACTGTCCTTGAGTAGTTACGGAAATCCCTTATTTAGGCTGCGTTCACACGTTACTTCATTTTTTGATGAAAAACGCTGGCATGGGCGCTTTTTCATGTAGAAAAAAACGCTGACGTTTGAGCGTTTGCTCCAAAATGCGCATCAAAGAGAGCATCTTTGCCATAACAACAGCTACTGCAACATTTTAGCGATAACAGTTACAAAATGTTGAGTAGGAGACAACGGGCTCTCGCTCTGGCTTTTGAAGCTGAAAAGGAGGTCGTCAGTTTTCCCCGACTTTGTGGGTGCGTGACATTGTACTGTAGCTGTCAAGAAAGCGGTTGACATTTTTTTCTGAAAAAGATGCCCTGAGCTGCAGGAAAAAAACGCCTGTGGTGTTCAGTGCATTTTTTTAAAACACGGTCTACTCCATAGCCGACAGCTTCAAAAAAGAAGTTACTGTACGTGTGAACGCAGCCTTAGACGTTTCTTCAGCCTTTGATTGGTTATTCACACAGTGCCAGGACACATCAAAAACAGGGGTGGCTGTTCCTGTATGTGACTGAATCCCACTGTAAGCTATAGCAGAGACATTATATAGAAGAGACAGACCACTTCAAGGATACTGAATAGAACTCTATGGGAGAAGTCCGTAACGCCAAAGATGGCAGTTGTATGCACATATCCCACCCCTCCCTCAAAAGAGCCAATCGTCTGCTTTATATCGGTCTATCGGGAAACCTAATAAGCCAATCGTGTGGTTGCATTGACCTTGCGCATGCGTAGTAGAAGTATAAACTGCTCGAAGTAACTGTCTGTGGGCGTTACCAAGGTGGATGCCAAGTGGCCAGACTTTCCTATGAGCCCTTTGGGTATAGTCAAAGAGCCATCAGAGCATGGGTGGATTATGAGATTAGCCCCTGGGCACGGAACGGACACGTAAATGCAGTAGGTAATCCACCCCTGCATCAGAGTATTTTCCCAAATGAGATCAAGGCCTGCATCATGGGCTGCTACAGCAGCTTCAGTCGTACAGTCACCTTTATAAAAAAAAACACATCTGAAATGGATGCAGTACTCCAGAACTCTTCTCTTTATCCAAGCCATCCATTTGTTCATGACCACCAGCCAAGGTCTTGCAACCATGAACATTAGCCGAGTCAAAAGAGGTTCCTCTGAGCAAGTCAAGCATCCCGGAGCCTCCCATCAGAGCCATCAAGGATCACACGATAACAACAACATCTTTCGAGCAGGCAGCAGGGCCTGATGAAGCTTATTAACATGGACCAGAAATAGTGTTCCTGGCGCAGAAAAGGGAATAGGTTGATGACAAGTAACACTTCTGCCTCAAAGGCACCAGCATCCAAACAACACCCTTAACCCTCACTTTTAATTGGACAAGTACTTTGGCATGGTTTGAGTATCTCAGAAAACTGCTGATCTCCTGAGATGTTCACCCACAAGTCTCTAGAGTTAACAAAGAATGGTGCGACAAAAAAACTCCAGTAAGCAGCAGTTCTGTCTGTGAAAACGCCTTGTTGTTAACGGGAGAGGTCAGAGGAGAATGACCAGACTGGTTCAGGCTGACAGGAAGGCGACAGTATCTCAAATAACCATGTGTTACAACATCGGTATGCAGAGAGGAGCATCTATGAAAGCAAAACACGTACAACCTTGAAGTTGATAGGCTGCAGCCGCAGAAACCTACACTGGGTTCCACTCCTCCAGTGGCCGCTTTATTAGGTGAAAGGTGTACCTAGCCACTGAGTGTAGAAGAATGGTGAAAAGCACCAGTTGGTGCTTTGGTAAAATGTTCAACCACATGGTCGCATGGCCCACAAGTAACTGGGTAAACAAATCCTGGCCAGTGAAATCTGGCAACCCCAACCCAGGCCGAAATTCACTAGAAATAATGCAGCAAACAGGAGTTTGTAATTATGACACCACAGCTGGGAGTAGCCACCAAATAGGGGAGGTATGACAGGCTTTAATCGCACTATGAATTCACACCAGAGGCTGTGTTTGTTTTAGACACCATGAAATGTGATTTGGAGTCAGATTTTTTAATCAGTGGCCCTCTCTGTGGAATACTGATGCTGTCCCAGTAGTCACAGCTATCATTCTTCTCATCATAGCTAGCTCTCACGATTCTTCCTGCCAGGTAGGTGTGAATGATACATTTGTATCTGTAAATGTATCCTGGGAAGCACACAGAGACGCGGGAAGTGGGGGTGCTGGGGGTGTTGCAGCACCCCCTAGTTTTGACGAGCTGTAACTGCAATGCAAAGTCGTTTATTTTAAAAATATCAATAAAAAAACTTGTTTTGTCGTTATAAGTCGTCTGTAAAACATGTTTATCAATGGGTTAAAATCCACTCAGTTTATTCTTTTATTTAATTTTCGATAGGGGGTTAGCCTATCATTTCTCTTCTGTGGATGAGGCAAGTCCAACGTAGGTGTTCTGCCGTCTGCTTAAGGGAGACATGTATATATTTTCTGTCGCCTAACATCATACAAAATTGAATTTAGAACAGTGAGTAAATACAACATCTTGAAACTGAGATGAAGCTACCATCTCTGAATGGTTTGATGGTTGGCCTAGTTGCCCGTTTAAATGGTAGGCTACGGTCAAAGTTCTGGGTTAGTCTGGGATATAGCCTACACACAATTTGAATTTGAGAGTCAATTTATAGCGAACAAGGTTTTAAAACATTGTTTATGTTCTTGATGGTGTGTATCCAGTGTGTTTTTTTATAATTATGCTGTAAGTAATGTGCTAGAGCTGTTTTTTGGTCAGGAAAACGACTAGAATGCACTATTTGAGTTTTATTTTTTAAATGTTTGTGACTTGCTCACCGGCTTCCTAACAGAATACATTCATGCAGGGGAGATGATTTACACTGACAGATTCCCAAAAAATCCCTCCTTTAAATGTGTAACCCTAAACAACACACACTGACACACACACACACACATATAAACCATATGCAAACCATTTCTCTTTATTCACCCCCCGCCTCCGCAGTGGTAAAACGATTACCCTGCTATATTTACAGTGTGGCAGGCAGAGAGTCAGGTGCCTGAAGGCAGTGACTCGTGTTACAACAGCATGTGTTCTGGGCCAGGTCAGGAGAGGTGTGTGTGTGTGAAAGGATTTGCAGGTACAGAGTGTGTACCTGCATGTGTGTGTGTGTCTGTGTGTGCATATATGTGTGGGCTTTATAAAGTCACTTGGTCACTGAAATAAGTCTTAACCAATATGAACATGAATGTTGTGGTTTAGCAAAATTCTGTGTTTATACTGGAATGCGTTGGAAATGTTTTCATTTCCTTGATTTATTTGTGAAGGTGGTTGATTTTCTTTATAGTGGAAGAGATAAAAGCGTCTGCTAAATGCTTAAATGTAAATGTAAATGTAAAGAGAGAAATGCAATCAAATCTTTTTTCAGCACATGGCTTGTTTAGGTTTCAAATGATGTGTTCCCAAGGTTCTCCATGGAGTAAGACAGTGAAGTGTCTCCGACGCAGTGCCTTAACGTTGCATACATTATATTTATATGTTCATAGCTCAAGCTTTTATTTTGTATCTTTACATCGCCTCTGCAGTTGTTTAATTATAGACCATAATCATTCTAAGGAATGTGTGTGTGTGTGTGTGTGTGTGTATGTGTGTTCATGTGTATTTGCACGAGTGTGTGCGAGCATGTGCAACTCGCGTCCAGGTTTGTGTTTCTTGGGCAACGTCAGTCCCATTGGCCACGGTCTAAATTTAGCACTGGAGCCCTCGGCAACAAGCAGACACTGACAGACGTCTCGCAGACGAGAGCCAGGAAGCGGGTCAGCATTGGGTCTGACGAGCGCTGCATAAGCCTGATAAGTGTTTGGGCCCTGACCTCTGATGCTGCATTCATTGGATCCAGGCAGACGGATCCAGGCGGACGGATCCAGGCGGACGGATCCAGGCGGACGGTCGACGGAAGACACCTTCTGGACGGCACCGGAAAAGCAAACAGTCCGACGGAATGGCGGGATGGCAAAACGAAACATGCATGTCGATATGTTGCTATGCTGATGTCGTATTGTTTATATAGACCGGAATAAAATATATGAAAGACAATTATTTTGTGTCTATTATTTAATGTAATTATTCTAGTGACGCATGTAGGCCTATTGTAGCTATAAAATGCAGCTTTCTCTTAATATACTCTGTGATGATTCAACCTCGGATCGTATAGCCTAATTCTGGGTGTTGTTCAAAAAGTGAAAATATTTAAAGTTTGGACAGCAATGCCTTCTACCGTTAGTGTTGCCAGTATTTTTTGAGGGCCTCACCTCATTTTACCGTCTTGCTCTCGTCCACTAAAATTATATGCGGTTTCCATTATACCGTCTGCCTGAATCCATGTGAATGCAGCATAATGCAGGATGAGTGTGTTGTGTGTGTGTGTGTGTGGGGGGGGGGGGGCTGGGGGATTTAAAAAAAAACCAACGACGATGGGGCTACACTGGACAAGTGTGGGGCTACCCTGGAGCCCCACGCTTATTTCTGTGTCTGGCATG
>JAOEHI010002028.1:9825-35400 GCA_025447815.1 Percopsis transmontana
AGCATGCTGTCCAGACACACAATGTAACCACGTCGGAGTGTTGTAAGTATGTATACTACATAGTACCAAAGATACTCTACGACAGAAGATGACGCATTATTAGCTTTGTCAATTATATGAAATGGTTCTCCTCTGGTCTCCTCAGTGGGCATGATCGCCACTCTGATTGGATGAAAGCAGATATAGTTGTGCATTGCATAATATTATGGGTAGAGGTAAGTAAGCTTACGCGTAAATGATATAATAAATGATAAATATAAATGAATTTACATGTATAAAACTTTACCGTACAGAACACAGGTATAACGCTGACCGTGTCATCGTTCCTTTATTCACCAAATTGCCACAATATTTCACGTTATGCAACAATAACTCAATATGCAATAATCCAAGTGTTAATTTCCGAGAGCTCCCGCCTGTTAGCTTTCTGTTCGTCCGCTCCGCCGGACCGACTGTCCCAGCGTGCCTCCCTCACACTGCTTAAAAAGGGAGACATTAATTGCCCACACCTGTCTCCCAAACCCCAAGTCCCGTGAACCACACCTCCAAACACGCCCTCCCACACACAGAGCTAAACCACAGCCACATCCCCACAAAGCCATATTCAGCATTACAAAAATTGTTACAGAGCATCTAGACTAGTAACATTTGGTTTTGAACAAGATAACCAGTGTGGAAAATAGATAACGTTAATCCGAAATATGTATAGAAAAAACGGAAGCAGACATTCAATATAGTTTTGCCAATGCCGCCACTGTGTTACAACCGGCAGGTGGTCCGAGACAACCCGGACATCTGTTTTCTAAACATCCAGCAATGTCTATAGCTAAAGATCATAGTCCTGCTTTCTTCTTAATGTCCACAAAATAAGAGCTATGACAGCAGCTAATATTATCAGCTATTTCATTAATTACCTACGTAGCTATGACAGCTATGTTTTTGTTATTACAGCCTATTGCTGCACAAAGCTTTGGGATTTTTAACATTAAGCAGCTACAGTACTGTAACGGTTGGTGGTGGTTGGGCGAGAGTAAACGCGAGCCAGCGGCACACACAGACGATAGGGCGAGTTCAACGCTACAAACGTGGTTTTAATAGTAAGCGGACCACACGTAGAGGGCTTCACACCAAAACAATGACCAACAGCACTTTGTGCTGGGGATGGGAGACACGGCGCGCGCATGGGCCTATGCGCGCCGATCGTGACAGTACCCCCCCCCCCCTCTAAGGCGCACCTCCCAGTGTCGCCTTTATACCGGTTAGGTCCCTTCGGTGGCCGGACCAGGGACGAGCAGCCGAAGCAGGGACCCTCCGGAGGCCGGACCAGGGACGAGCAGCAGAGGCTGGGACCCAGTGGCGTGAGCGAGCAGACAGAAGCTCCACAGGCTGGCGGCGCTGGTGGGGGCTTCTCAGCAACTGAACCCGGCGACGGCTCCAGAGTGACTGGATCAGGCGACGACTCCAGCGGCGTGAGTGAGCAGGCGTCGGCTCCTGGGCAGGACTGCGGCGGCGGCTCCACAGCGGCTGGACCAGACGACGGCTCCAGCGGCGTGGACGGGCTGACAACAGCTCCGGAGACTGGCGACGGTGGTGAAAGCTCCTCGGCTTTCACTCTCTCCCCGTTCATTCTCTCTCTCCCACCATTCACTCTCTCTCTCCCACCATTCACTCGCACACTCTCACTCACACCGGTCGCTTGCACACTCACAGTCACACCGTTCGCTCGCACAGTCCCACCGTTCGCTCTCGCGGGGAGATTGCTGGCTGCGACGTCCCTCGTTGAACCCGCAGACGCGGGGGTGGAGGCGCAAGAGTTCCACCGCTCCTTGGCGTGACCGAACTCCGCGCACAGTCGCACAACCCACTCCTGGTACGACTGAGGCCTAAGCTGCGGGCTCCCCTGGAGCGCCATAGCCCAGCTGAGAGCGCGCCCCGTCAGGTGGAACAGCTCGACCTCCGCTGTGTGCGTGTCGTCCATCCAGCGCTCAAAGTCCTCCAGGAATTTTCCCAAAGTCCCCGGAGAGCCGTCAAAGCCAGTGGAAAAGGCTCCCCTGCTCTCCCGCACCGGTTCCGCTACGGACAGCCGAGTGGTTTCCGGCCGCTCCGGAGGAACAGGTTTGCCCGCCCGCGAGGATCCCCGACGCTCCTCACGCCACTCGCCAGCAACAAGCAACCACGCTGCCCAGTCGTCGTCGTACTTATCACTGGAGAGGGAGGACCCCTGCCGGTAAAAATGTGGAGCCCTCACCTCCTCGCCGTCGTCCGCCCAGGCGGTCGCCTCCCATCTCTGGAGTTCCGCTGTGAGCCAGCCCAGTGTCTCCCCTGTTCCCCGCCGTAACCGCTCTGCCGAGGGGAAGCAGGCACCTGCCGAGCAGAGAAAGCCTACAGGTGCGCACTGGGGAAGGGAGACACGGAGCGCGCTTGGGCCTATGCGGGCCGATCGTGACAAGTACATGTTAAATATTTGCGCCTTGTTCTTCGTTAAGATATCTGTGTTGCCAGATCTCGCGAAAGTGTGTCGCAGAGACAGAGACAGGTCTCGAACAAAGTAAAATTTCTCCTGATTTGTCTTAAAAATGCCATTGTAGTGTGAAAATGTGTGTGAAACATTTTTGGCTTGTAAAAAATGGGTCTAATATTTATTTCGGTGACTATGGGGCAAAAGAATCGGTCATAATCTGTGCTCACGTTCACTTCTTTCATTGGAGTGAATATACCGAATACATTTACCATTAGGTCATTTAGCAGACGCTTTTATCCAAATTTGATTGTTTTAATTTAATCAGTCTAATAAATCTCAATGGGGTGAGACTCTTCACAGAGGATTGATTAGCTGTCTAGTACATAATGGTCATATCTGGTTATGGAGACACACAGTACTTTTATAAAACAATATGTTTCCTTTATTTGTTGTTAATGGAAATTGTTGTATGTGGGCATGGATTACATCAAGACCCACTTGGAACAGGAGCCAGTGCAATTCCCAGGTAACCTCTCAGGGTCAGAGGAGGAGGACTACTTCAGTATCATGAAGGGCAACATTCAGGAGACCACCAGGCAGCTAGATGCCTACACAGCTACTACTAGGGATGTACTCAAGTCAGTGCCTGCAGTGTGCAGTTTGTCTCTAAAGGTAAACACATCCTTGCCTGCCACTGCAGCCTGCGAAAGACTATTCAGTGCAGCAGTGCCAGAATGAACTCAAAACATGTTTTGAAATCAAATCTTACTGAAGTCAAACAAGAAATTCTGGTGATATCCACAGGAAAAAATTATCTGTAAAATTAGAAGCTATGCACAGTTATGCAGTGAAATAAATACAAATGTTTACGGGTTGGCCTAGTCTACAATTACAAGAGCAGGTTGGGGTTAAGCATCTAGCTCAAGGATGCTTACAGGTAGGCCAACTCTAGGGCTCAAACCCACGACCTTCCTGCTGGATGTCCAAAACCTACAGCACTAGACTATCCTGCCCCGCAAAAAAAACAAAGGAACAGCACAAGAACACAGTATATATGCAACATATATATATATATAACGGAAACGTTTAAAACTACTAATAGCCACTAGCTGTTTTTTTCATTCATGTTTGGCTGTGGTTCTCATTTCAAATGCATTAATTCTCATTGTAAGATCTATCTTTGTCTTTATTAGACTCAGATCAATGTTCCTGCATGACATGCAAATCCAGTGCTGTTTCCTAGGTTGTTTAGTAGTGTTTTGATTTTTTTCTATACTGCAGTCAACAGAGCACAATGATTTGTATTAAATGTTGTTTTACAGTTAAATAAATATTTGAAAAGTATAACCAGTCTTCTTTGTTGTTTTGGCTTAATGGCATTTAACTCTGCAGGTCAAACCTGGGGATAACTTGTCATGTAGCCATAAAACAACCGCATATTAGGCAGGTGGTCATAATGTTTTGGCTCATCGATGTATATGTATACAGAGTAACAAACACTAATCTAACCACACAAACGACTCACTCTACAAGTTGAACAAGTTGAACACATTATTGCCATAGCTTCATGCGACTGGCTCAAATGTATACAAGATGTTGTCATTTCTGTAATCTTATACTGTGTTCTTATGCAGTTCCTGTGGTTATTGTTTGGTTACTCTTTGAAAGGCCCTATATATTTTCTATGTAACGTTTTTGTAAACTAAAATCGAGTTGATTACATACACTAAATATAATTACCAAAGTAATTTTACCATAGCTGGTTGATGAAAGCAAATATAAGCTCATATTTTGTATGATCGCGGAAAATGTCTTTAGTATTTGAAGTCTTTAGGGCAAGCAGAAATGTGCAGGGAAATGCAGGACTTTAATGTCTTTAATTACATGGTCAATAAATTACTACAGACTCGATAAATGCATGTTTAACACCTGGCAAAATCAGCCTAATAATGGGATGAACAGCAACCAACCCTCATAAAAATGGAAATGTCTCAATTAATTCTCAACTATCACTACTTTTTCCCCAATCATTTATAGGGATGTATTGCTTTGGAAATGTTCCATAGCATAAGGGAGCAAGTTTATAGATTATAGCAGTGTGATGCTTCAGATTCTATAGCGAATGAGCTGAATTCCAAGTAGCATCCCTGGCACTGCCAAACTGTAAAGAGGATTATTGCACTCTTTCACCCATAAAGCTCTTATTTGTAATGTTGTTTACTGGGGGTGCAACTGCAGGTTCATTTTGACCCTGTTAAAAACAGGCAGGATGTAGTGGATAATTATGCAAATTGTGGCAATTTAGGCAAACTGGCTAGATTAGGTGTAGAATTTAAAGCTAGCTTTCACCTGGCTGGCTAATTAGTGCTGAATGGGTAGCAAAGTAAATGCAAATAAGTGTTTAACAGAATCCCTGTGCGTCATTTTGGTAAGCAACTTCAATTGTAAATCCATCTAGGCACAATTACACACATAAGTATGTATGCACACTTGCAAACACAGTCACTTCATGGTTTAAAAACTAAAAGGTATATATTGTAATGTTGTATCAAACTGTCTTTGTTAGCTAAGCTTAAAAGCTAAGTTATATTGAACACAAGAAGCCAATAGAGGTTGAAAAAGAGAAACATAAACTTTTCAGTTAATCAATCTCAGTGTCCAATTTCATCCTAAACATGAACATATTGAGTTAAATACCGTTTTAGGTTTTACACCTCCGGTAGAGAGTAATCAACAGTTTACAACACATTGGCAAATTGCAAACTGTTGAATTACTGGCTTGTATTACACACACAATAAGAAAGCCTTTTATTTAACTAATTATCAGAATGAAGGCTTGATCGAAATATATATGCTTCATGTAACCACCTTGACCGGTGTATTAGTAAAGTGTTTATTGTTACATTTTCCTCCACAGACCTTGGGTCTAGAGGGGGAGGCGGCACCAAGGAGACATTTTGGGACTGTCACGCTACAGTTCATGCTGGTCTCAACTTCTCTCATTTAATAGCTGTAGCAGCATGTTGCGATAAAACGTCTTCTTCACCATATACAAAAGTAACAACTCAATAACGCTAAATCCACGTCCATCTGAGTCAACGGTTTACCCACAGTGTGGGCTGGAGTCAGTAGGCTATAGGCTATTGTGCATGTCAGAAGTCTTATATCTGACTGACGTAGATCACGCAAAGAGATGGACCGCTCATTTAGTGCTCTTGTACACACAGTACTTTGAAATTGTCGATCGCATTGATTTAATTTAGAATAAAAAAATGTGGCTCATGTCACCGCAGCCAGACATGTTTTCCTTGTTTATTGGATTTGCCTAGAAAATACAGAGAAACACATCAGCCAACCAGAATCAAGTAAATAATACATACACATAACACGTCACACTACACACAAGCATCTACTCACACCAACAGTCACACTAACTCGGCCACAGGCCATATAATGGGAATGAAATTGAATCAGGATGGAGAAACAAGGTACACCAGATCCACTGATAAAAGTAATATCAGTGAAAACAAAATCACAAAACAACATGGGCTTCAACTTGGGTGGCCAGACAACTCATTACTTATCCTGGCACCTGTGCAGTGCCTTGCCATTTTTAGAACATCTGTCTGTATTACACTGTGATCTTGAAATACCCTGTACCCAATACACATACAAAAATGGGACTCACGACCTTCCGGCAGGGAGTCGAACACCCAGACTAGACTAGACTGTCCTGCTCACTGTATTTTTCAAGCAGTCAGCATTCTTAGTAAATCCCCTAGTGAGAAAGGCTCATGAATGGGCAGTAGGCTGAATTGTTATTTCATCACCTCAATCAGTGATAAATAGTATATGAAAAAGTTGTGTGTGGGACCAAAGGTTATGTACAGGACTTAAAGTTGATAATAATGGTTTGATAATAAACGTATAAATAAAATACAAATGCAGGGTCGCTTCAGCTACTTTAAAAAAAAATACTTTCTGTAAGTCACTTTGGATAAAAGCTACAAAAGCTTTACTACATGTAAATGTAACCTGCTACCTGTACAATGGTTTTCAGCTGTTATTTTTAGGACTCTAACGGATGTGCGTGTGTGGGCTCCAGGTGGATGCTAATGTGTATATTGTGTTTCAAGAGGTCGCTTGTTTTAGAAAGAATTGCACAGGTACAGTGCACAGGTGCTGACGTTGGCAGGTGTTGATGAAAAAGATCCTGCACAACACACACACACTCAGAACACACACATACACACAAACTATGCATACACCTTTGGGATAAGTAGGGAACGTGGTGGCACAGCAGTCTCCCTGCTACGTGCAGAACTCTTCAGGCTGGCATATAAACACTGTTGCCTGCGTCATACCTCTTTTTATTCAGGTCTTCACCTCGCTGCAAGAACACCTTCACGCTAAAGGCCTTTGCACACCAATGCATGCGTTTTATTAATCTGTCAAATACACTAGAGGGCCCTCAGTAGAACTACATTCATCAATAAATACACTAGAGGGCCCTCAGTAGAACTACATTCATCAATAAATACACTAGAGGGCCCTCAGTAGAACTAAATTCATCAATAAATACACTAGAGGGCCCTCAGTAGAACTAAATTCATCAATAAATACACTAGAGGGCCCTCAGTAGAACTACATTCATCAATAAATACACTAGAGGTCACTTCTGCCGAACAACAACCACACAGACCGCCACCATGGTCTGTGTGGTTCATGGCTTTAGTTTCACTGAAAACCTTCCATGCAAAGTGTAGACACATCACTATTGACTTTCATTCTAACTCCCAATGAAGAAGAATCCCTCAAACGTTTCTGGAGTCTGAAACATATCACCACCAAAATCGAATGGAACGTATTTTGAGAAATCAGATAAACCGAGAGGTGAAAATAAACCTCGTTGGCTGAGCGAAATAAATCAGACACAAGATGTTTATGTGTGTGTGTGTGTGTGTGTGTGCGTGTGTGGTTGTGTGTGTGTGTCTCCTCTCCTTGGCATTGAATTGACTGAGGACCTGACACAACAGAACCAGCTCGACTCCAGTCTCTTCTTCCAAAAAAAGAAACCAGGACACTGATTGGCTGCAGGAGACCAACAGACTGGAAATATGGCTAGTAAGCAACTCATTTGGATCCCCAGATGCGCAAGAACCTGATTTGTATGTCCGCCGGTGTATATGTACTCACTGAGGAAGAACGGGGAGAATGCTCCAATCCCCTTCATATTCCGACAGCTCATGAAGGATGACTACCGAAGCGCTGAAAGTCCACAAAGTTTACCACAAACAAACGTAGACATACACTACATAGAGATGAAGTGTAAACTCCACCAGTGGTGAAACAAAGTTTTAATTTAAAGCTACAAACTATTTCCCAGCTTAGCTTGTTTTGGAAAAGCCAATAATAATTATATGGGAAGTGAGCTCAAAGCCAAAAAGCATTTAGTTTTGTAGGTTGAAATTTGGTAGTGACATCTTTCTCTGCTACTGCCGATACCCAACAATATGGTGTGAGACGTAATCCCTGGACTACAGTCTTGGCTCTGACTGTTTCGATGTGCTCTGTGACACGTCGGGGGTTGCTGTCCCACCGCCCTGTCCGGCATCCATTGCACACGGCCATACGGCTTACAACCGCTTCTCTGAGCACTGGTGAGAAATACCACTTGCAACCATGGCCTGCTACAAGCTCTGCCACCTGCAGGCAAGGGGCCGGGGGACGATAGACGCTGACGGGGAGCCACTAGACCCAACCCACCGGTACGGTGATGTCGGCTGTCATTGCTTGTGTGTAGATTTAAACTTTGGAGCCTAAGGTTTTTGTTTTCCAGAATGATTTAGAGGCTTTAACAAGGTCTCATTCTCATAGGTGAGATGTAGGCTTACAGCATTCCTGAAAATCATCCTAAAACACAAATATGTGTGATATGTATTGAATGTGCAGAAAGTTTCATGAACTCAAGAACATGAGTATTGAAGTCCAGGGGTTTATAAATGAATGAAAATAGATAAATATATCATTGACGTGAATAGGTGCCACATGGACAATTAAATAATAATATTTAATAATAAACAAGAAGTAGCCATAACACATACATCGCTATAGAGCAAATACACTCCTCCATACAGTGGACATGCCAACCCAAAACATATCCTTTGCATATAATTATTGTTAATTTCATATTTTCACCTTTACTATTTAGTGTTTTTCTGTACACAATGCAATGGTGATATGGTGTGACATATAATTCATTCTCTAAAATTTTTAAATATTCACATTTGAGAGATACTGCATATTGATAAGCATTCATCTCAAATCAACTTTAAATTAAGTACATTTTTTAACCTTATCATAGCGAATCGGGCGCTCCAATTTACGGTCAGAGGGCAGTGACGTACTGATTATGCGCTCAGCCACAGGTTTGGTAACGTAAAATGAAAAGGCACAGCGTGCGCTTTCTGCAGACTGGCCAAGTCGCTGTTTACGCTGCACTCTCTAACATACGTACATCTGCCCCTGTAGTTGTAATTATGGTCAAAAGACTTTCCAAAAACGTCTTAGCTGGCTAGAAGTGACACAACCTAATTCTAAGGCACTTCCGACTATAAGACTATATATTTTAATATATATCACAGATGAAACGTGTAACAAAAACATGAATAACTAAAAATATGCAGCCAGACAAAATTATTCTTACATGAGAGATTTCTCGAGTCAAAAACATTGAAAGGGGCATTTCCTAGGGATGATAGAGGGGTTGTACCTAATTTTGGAGGGAACATCCCATTGATGCCCGGTTTTCTTTGTTGGCTCAAATTTCAAACTCAACCTGATCATTCTGATATTTTACCTTGTATAAACTATTCGTATAAATTCTCCCACCACGTCCAAAACATCAGAATTCAACATTCACACATAATCATGGGCATTAAGGGATACCTGGAAAGGCAGCAATAATAATGGGACCTGAAGTGAGAATATCTAATTATATCTAAGTAAAAAGGTTGTGCAAATTTAGTTTCTAAGGATCTCAACTGAAGATACCAATACAATGAGAATCCTATGCTTGTATGTATAATGTATTGAGGATTTAATTATATCTTGTTTTTTTGTACTTTATCTATTCTCCGTCTTGTGCTTTATACTTTTCGTTTGCTTAATTTAAAAAAATTACTTTTTCTTTTTATATATATCAATACATGGGGCTAAAAAATCAATACAGTATCGTGGAAAAAAATATTGCGATACTCACCTGTTTCAATTATTTTGCACAACCCAGTTTTAGATGAGTTGTCAAGATTGTGTTGTTGGGCAATGTGAGTATCTTAGTTTTGGTCCTATGCCCAAATTTTGAAGTTCCTGGAGTGGGGAGTGTAGCTGGTCTGGCCTAATTTATATGTTTAGGGGTCACATATCCTTTTAGTGTACCCCTCCTTGTATGGGAAATGGTTCTGTCTTGACAGAAACATGAACCAGGGCTTTCCACAAACAAAGGAGCACTCTAGGCTCAGAGGGAGAGTGAGAAGGGGTGAGTGCTTTTCTTCTGGGCTAAAGGTCACCTCTGCTAGAGTTTTTAATATCTTCAGATACCTGGCCTTTGGTATACACCTGACATTATACCTGACACATTATACAGTATAAACAGCATACATGCATTATTTTGCATGCTGACATGTAGTAGATCAATATAATAAATACATGTTCCCCAATCCCTCTACTATAACGTGACTGGAATTGTTTTTTTCAGTTCAAATACACAAAGGCGGGGGAATGAGGAGAAAGTGTAAGAGGTTCTAAGACAAGCCAGTGGAGTGTAGGTGCATCATAGCTGGAGAGTGCTTTCATTTTATTAATTTACTCTGACCCATGCGTAGGCCTACGTAGATTATGGAGGCAGAAATTATCATCATTTATGTTCCTGATATGAAGTTTGATAAAGGTTCCTCCTGGTTTCTGCTCTGCTGTCATCCTGTAACGCCGGCGAAACCCAACTGGAGGGGAAAGACGCAGTCCCTGAAAGTTGCTGTCAGGGACTACATCAAGCCTCCAGCGCTCCCCTGCTCCTCACTTGGAGTCAATCACCTCCTGATTGTTCATCTGTTGCTCCTGCAGGGAGGCTACATGTGCAGAGGTTTGGGGACGCCCGTGTGTTGGACATTGATGTTGTTTATGGAAGTAGATAGATTTTTTAGTATTAAGTATTTTTACCACAATTTGTGTTTCGTAAAAATTATCCTCACGTACGTGTTTGCAATTCACACACAAACACCTCTCAACTTGTGTTTCGTAAATCATCATTTGAATTAATGTAAATAACATTTTCACTTGTGTTTCCAATGTTCACGTTTACAAATTAAAAGCTTGGCTTGCAAACTGGCAAAACTGTGGATTGTGGATCGAAGGACACGCTTGCTCTACTAGGATTTACGCAAGCACTCTAACTTTGTGAGGAGCATCAGGTAGGGAAAAATGTTTTGGGTTCAGTGCAAAAACGCCAGTCGTGACAGGCGTTCGACTACGTCTTTAGGAGATTCGACTAGGGAGTCCTCTAAGGACTTGGCACCCTGGGGCGTCTCGGCAGCATCAAGGATATTACAGCATGTGGGGGTGGGGGCGTGGTTTAGCCTGTCTGTGTGTGGAAGGGAACGTGGGGAGGTGTGGTTCACGGGGCTAGGGGACAGGTGTGGGTGTTTTGTTAATCACTTGTCTCCCTTTTAACAGTAAGGGCCTACAGCTGCGAGAAGGAGGGCCAGAGGCAGAACCTGGCGGATGACCAGCCACGAGCAATTACGTGTGGCGTATGCGTAGTGCTGGGGGCAAATTGTATGCGTTTATATGCTGTATACCAGGCAGTGTAAGTCCTGGGTGACGTGTGTTCAATAAAACCGTGCAAGGCACCGTGGAATTGATAAAGTATCGTGTGGACAGTTGTGTGTATGCCACACAGCATCCACATCACTTTTCCAGCTTTGGACCCATTGCCCTGGCAACGGTTTTCAACGCTTTCGTTCGAGGCATTCACAGCGGGTCAAGCTCTCGCTTCCGATGTACTAGGAGTTCACCTGGTGGGTCTGATTTCGGGTGTCTATGCTGATGCTAATCAGCTCGTCGATCTTCCTGTACTCTTGTAGACACATTCTCATTTACGAGCTGGCACTTTGCAGGAGATCCCAGATCGACTTATCAAACTAGGCCGAAGCGTGAACTAACTAAAAGAACTGAGGTAATGAACTGGAGAATAGCCCAGACTGGTTATGGAAAACTAAACAAATAAAACAAGACGTATGTTAAATAACTAGACTTTAGACGGTTGACTTAATTATAATGAGACAGACACGCGGGTAGTACTTTCTTGATGCAGAGCGCCAAGGCTCCAGGTAGTCGTAGCAGTAAGATGGCAAGAGAGAGAGGGGGTTCTGGACTGTGCCTTTTTAATGGATACCTTACATGTAAATTCAAACTCTGAGTTTTGGGTTTCAGCAAAACTGGGTGAAAAAGCCACTCTTATCAGTAGAAGGAGGGGTTTGAACATTCCTTGTCTAGAACAGAAATACTATTTTTTTTATATATATATATATATATATATATATATGGGATGGCGGGACCCCTCAAGAGGCTGGTGATGCAGGTGGATCCCTTTTGGCAGCTGAGCAGGCTTGAGCCCTTGTGGCACTGAGCAGAGGGACCTCCTGGGCCGGCGGAACCAGGTTGGTGCTGGACAGCTGGAATATATATAACATATACCGGCTGCCAGAGGGGTTCCTCCTTTGCCAACACTTCCGGTTGGGTCTCGTCGGCGTGCAGCTTCCAGCGCTCCAACTGCTGCTCACCTGGACTCAATCACCTCCTGATTGTTCATCTGTTGCACCTGTGGGGAGGCTATATGTGCGGGGCTTTGAGGACGCCCGAGTGTCAGACATTGATGTTGTTGCTTTAACCTTAGATGTGAACGCATGTTTATAACGGCAGATTTTCTGTTCTGTATTGTTTATCCTTTGTATTAAACGCCAAGCTTCGCCTCGTGCTTCCCCCAGACATTGTGTTCCTGCGTGTCTGTTTCTGTGGCTCATTTTGCTCACACCTACACGTACAACATAATACGTACGCAAGGTTTTATAACTCAATATTTTTGGGTGTACACACTTTCCTATATTCTCCATACGTGATGTTATTTGTAACTACGTACGTGGACATTTAAAAATGAGGCCCCAGACCTGGTCCATATTTTAGTGTTGCTCTGACACATTTCCTGTTTTCCTCCATAAAATGTATGGATCCAGCTTTTTGAAGTCAAACCTCCCTAACCTAGCTAATCCATTACAAAATACAAGCAGCCTTGGTTATCTGACAACCAACTTGGTTTACAACTCAGAGCCTGTAGCCTCTGAACTCAATGGGGGACATGACCCCATCCAGGAATGAAAAGATAAACAAACCTTAAAAGGACATTCAAAGAATAGATTATTCTGATCAGGGCATTTCACACAGAATTTTCTGTTATGTGGGTCTGAGGAAACCGAACCTTCTCTTTTCTAACTCTTTCGTTCTTTCCTTGCAGGTGATAGTCAGTCTTATAACAGGTGATAGTCAGGATAATTGAGTCAGCCGCCCCTTCCAACCATTACTACTGTATCACCAGATTCAGTGTTGGTTATCATATCCCCAATTTGCTTGATTTATTGAAATCTGGTTAGTATTAAATGACAATAATTTATTAATATCTGTCTTGCTACAGTACATGTTGGCGTTTACTTGATGCTTTTCATGACTACATATTAAATGTAGGCAGAGACTGATTTCTATACTGTGTACGTGTCAGAAAACAATCTATCTTCGTCAGGAGTTTACGACATTTAGATTATTAACTAATTAAAAGCGTCGCCTAGATTATTTATTAATTACCAATTATTAATTCATCATAATCATATGTTTCCGGAGTTATCTGGTGGTGCCCTGTATAATTTGGTCGGAAATCCAAAGGTGTTTGTTTGTCACCTTTAACAAGTACCCTGAGGAGACATGAAGACCTGAACATGCTGTCAGTCTAGAAACTCATGACGCATGCAATACTGTGCAATCTAGGTCAATCTAGTTGGGGTGAAAATGCTTTGGCTTGGTGTAGTTTTCTGATTAGCAAGAAGTGATATGCAGATCCATCTGATCGCTGGTGCAGGATAAACATCAACTCAACACATCAACACACCAGCCATGCTGCTCCAAGACATTTCCTGAGCAAACAATGTTTCGAAAAGCAGCAATTCGGTCTTCGCCAAACCTAACCTAACCTAAAAAAAACAACAAACTACAACCGCTTTCTCTGTTATCATACCATCATATGAAATAATGTTTACACATTGTCATCTGTTGAATGTTTATACAGTGAATACTGCAAATACTCACTATCTCTCGTACAATCCGGTTGGTCTCTCTCATTCATGCTCTCAGCCTTGTTTGCTAAGTCAGTATATTTCTATCTATTCAAATTATTCTTCATAGAGGCACTATTTAATGAATTTTTTTTTTAATTGGCCAAGTCTCCAGACTTGGACAATTTTAGAGCGTGTATTTTAGAGCGTGTATTTTAGAGCGTGTACTTTAGAGCGTGTATTGAGGGGCACCCACATGCTGTTAATGATAATCCTGCACCATTTGTCAAAAGGAGATTGGGAAGTCTGTGACAGATGTTAATTCCCAGTGGAGAGTGTGTCGGTCGCGCCACAATTTATGTGCAAATGTCTCACGAGGACTGTGTGTCCTCTCTTCAAACATTTCCAATTCACTTCAGCCATTTTCATTACTTCAGAGTAAAAATCTTTCTTAGCTGTCCATATCACCACCTTAGACCTTTGAGGGCTACAACAATTTTCCTCTGCACCTCCCTTGCAGGGGTATGGTCATGAAAGTAACTATTGTGTTTAGGTAGGTAAATAGATAAGACAGGTGCCGGCTCCAGTCCTGACAGGTGTATTACAGGCTATAACAACAAGGACCCCTACTGGTCATATTCCAGTCCTGCACTGCACTAAAAGATATGGAAATATGCAAACACGACATATAGTATGAATCAAGGAATTGTATTCTAAGCATGCTGTCCTTTACCTTAGAGACATATACTTATATCCATACACAACTGCCTATAAAGTATCAAATAGAGTGCCTTGCTCACAACTGAAATGGCTAGAGTATATTATATAGGCTTATGACTAGTTTATTTGTGTACATGAAAAAACACACAAAGTGAAATGTGTCTAAACTTTTACTAAAGGCTGGGTTAACTCTCGCTTTTTAAAATAAACTTGAAGCAAACCCAATGTACTCAGTTTTCATTTAGTCTCAGCCAACCTCCAAAAAGGTCACTAGAGCACTTGGAGCATCTGATTCTGTTTATGGCCTGCGTATTACATAATATGCTGGTTGTGTAATGAAAGTACTGTACATCTACACAAAATATAATTCAGATACTTTTGAACCCTCACCCACACCATTCATGTGGTTGCCCATTCTGCAAGGTGTCTGGTGAAAAACAGTTCACTATCTGTTTCAAACTGCAACCGCAGCAATTGTATGTTCCAATGTAATTAGATTAATCAATTTGTTGAACACTCAAGGGCTGACCCTCATGCACTGACAATAAGCATTAGAGATTAATGAACTCGAACTGTAGGTATGTAGTTATGTAGGCTGATTAATTACAATACCCTAGAAGGTTATATGCTAAATACAGCTTAAACTGTCAATGGAAAACTGAATCTATCGACGATGTTGGAAAAATTATATCATTTAAAAAAAGGATTAACATTTATCAGGAAATTCTCACCCACTGTCTTTATACGAGAACCACTCCCAGCCTTTGAAGTAAGCTTTCTAGAAAGCTCTAGGGTGTAGCTTTAAAATGATATTGAACTTTTGTTAAACCCGCCACTCAATAGCTCATTTACCTTCATATAAATCCACACTCTGGTGTTCTGGATAAAAATAATCAGAAAAATCCAAATGTCATGCTTAAATATATCATATATTTACAATGTCATTTAGGATACAATTTTAATCAAAGTGACTTACAAATATTACAACTGATAACAAGTAATATGGAGTGCTTAGCATGCTTACAGGCATGTCTAGGATCGAACCAGGACTTTTGGAATGGAAGTTGACCACCCTAACCACTGGGCAGAATAACCCAGTGGTAAATTGTAACACTACAATATCTACCCAAGGTAACATGAGAATACATACTTCCAGCAGCGGGCAGGATAGTCTAGTGGTCTGGGTGTTCGACTCCTAGACCGAAGGTTATGGATTCAAGACCAAGATTTAGCCTACCTGTAAGCATCCTTAAGCAAGACGCCTAATTACACTATATGGGCCATGATGATAATGTATTTATATTTTTAGCTCAAGGAATATTTACACACCACACCTTTAAAGCATAAGAATTATTACACACAAAAATAATTTTACCTGGGAATAAATGACGACCATAATCACCAACTGAACTGTGTGTGCTGTGCTAAGCTGCCTGCAGAGAGACAGGGACAGTCATTAACATGCATTCAGCATTCACATGGCTTATGACCGCATGTAGCAAAATAATCACCATGACAACCAAGGGCTTAAACTTACATGTGTGTAATTTGTATTTTTATCTCCACCCTTACAGCAGTAAATACCTGAAGGAGGCGAATGAAAACAAGGGTAATACCTTCAATGTAACAATATATTGTTTGTGTAAAGGACGCTTTATGGCTGTGAAACATCATTAAGGACGTAGGACGAAGAGGAATTATTTCATATAGCTCATATGGCTTTAAGCAGCAAACGAGATTTGACATTTTGGGAATGTAATATCTAATATAGCCTACAAAAGGAATGCATAGGAATGCATCAAAGTTATTTCCACGAGTAGGGAGAAATTATGCTCTGGTTTCATTGTATTTCACGATTTACAGTGCGACACCGGATGACGCTAATTTCAGCCTCGCTTTGTAAATAGAAAATACAAGGGAAGCAATGCCATGTATCTTAGTCGAAGTTAGATACATAGTATAGTTGTACACTAGACCCTATTGATCTTATTTTCAAAGCCCACCCAGCCACCTGTCCTGCCGCAGCTGGTTAGTGCTTAGCTACAGCCGCTAGCTTCCTTACATGGTGTGTTCATCCTTACCCAGTGAGAGAAGACACGCAGCCAAAAAATGTGTATCCGTTAACTACGTTATAAGCCGGTGACATATATGGCTACACTGCCTGGCGCTTACATGGTTGGTATAATTAAAATAGCCTATAATCAGGGGTGCACATAACTTTTTTTGATCTGGTTCTCAAGGGAGCACCTGAAGATGCTGCTTTGTGCTCACTTTACGCTGCATACTTATCCTACAAGCTGTAGTCATCACTTTCCTAAAACCAGAGAAATAATGTAACTAGTTGCAACTTAAGATAACATTAACTTATCGTTGGATTTAATATTTTACTAATTTGGGGAAAAGCCCACTAGACAGACATTTAACAACTAATAATTCATGAACACACTTATCATCATGACCGCTATCTTACCAAAGATGGAAAAAAATCCTCCTCCAGTAAGTAAACGTGTCCACAAAAATGTTGGTACACAAAAGCGCTTCCCTTCGCGTTTTCTGTTGCGCGTCGTTTATTTTTACCACGCATGCGCACCTGCGCACCAGTTATGTGCACCCTTACCTATAATCTCCATTTACAGTGCACAACAAAATGTCCTACACTTGCATTATGTTTTAGCGGCCTCTTGCGGTTATTAAATTGTATCGTCGTATTTATCCATATGAAAAAACACTATAGTATGTAGTAAATATACTACAGTATACCCTCCATTTTACTTTAGTAAATACTGTAGTGTTTTTGAACCATACTATAGTTTTTTTTCACTGTAGTATATAGTATACTAAAGTAAATCAACTACAGTATACTCTCCATTTTACTATACTTAGATACTGTAGTGTTTTTGAACCATACTATAGTATACTGTAATTATTATAGTAGAGTATACTATAGTTATTGTACTAAAATATACTACTACTATAGTAACATAACAACATATTTCATATTTTGTCAAATGTATCATATATAGGGATGCACGATACTACAAAATATATGATTCATATATTTTGTAGTATTTCACCATAATGTTACATTTCTAGCACAAGCTAGGCCTGAAGTAATTTACTTACCCTACATAGTAACCTACTCTCCCATTTTCTAAAATCTGGCTTTGGCAGCACCTGGACACACACACACACAACACATAAACATAAGATGAGAATGTATCATATGCTGGGATGATGCAATACTGTATATAATCTTTTGATGGAGTTCTTTTAGTAATCAATACATAGCTAGTAAAATACCTGTTATTGCCTCCAAGTCCTTTTTTGGAATTGCAGTCTTTTGCCATTTGCCACTGGACTATCTTCCTCCCGTTACTGAGTGGCTGGCCATGTACTCTTGCATACAGCCCGTGTAAGAGGTCATTAAAAAATTTCTGGGGATTCTAGGTAGAACACATGTTTACTAATCCTTTTGTCACTACCGGTTTGAATGTAAAAAAAAAAAGGAAAATTGAACATATGATATACCAGCAAATCATGTGGACATGTACCTTGAAATTATCACGTGATTAGATTTGCATAGCCTATTAGAATAGGATAATCAGTTGATATAAATACCCATATTATACAATAAGGTTAATATTAACAGTTTTTTTGTCAAATATCTGCAAGGGGAAAAAATGTCATTACAGTTTAAGCTGTGGAAAATCATAAACTAATATCAATATTATACGTTTGCTCTTAATGAATGGCTCTGGTCTTCAGTTGGTTTTGCTGGTGTTGGTGCTGGTACTGGTGTTGGTGCTGGTTCTCAGGCCAGCTGACAGTCCTGCCTGGGCCCGGGACGAGATAATCTTAGATGGGCCCCCCCGCATCCAGATCTCTCCTTTTCCCTTGCTCTTCCTCTCCTCTGCTCTTCCTCTCCTCTGCTATTTTTTCCACAAATAGGCCTATTTCAAATTTTTTTTAAAAATTATTCCATAATTTAATGAGGGCCCAGTTCTGCCCCCCCACTCTCCCTCTTAATCCTTCTGGTTTCCTCCTGTACATTTCTACAGGCTGGATGGTGGCACTGAAAATAAGGAAATATTTCAGGAGAGATGAAGCACACCCACACATTCATCTCCCACACAACTTCATTCAATGTGGATTTTTGTGTGTGTAGGAGCACACCTTAAGACAATTTTTTATTTTCTTTAATGTATCTTACTTCAGTTGGTTGATCTTGATCTGGGGAGAAGTCTGAGGTTGATGGGGTGAGTGATGGTGTTCCTTTATGACATAAAATTGTAGAAAATTAAGGGTTGCATTACAACTCTAGGGTGGTCCGGGGGCATGCTCCCCCGGAAGAACATTTTGTACATTTTAAAGTTAAATGCATCAATCTGGTGCACTTTGAGAGCAAAATGAAGTGACTAGATATATGAAGAATTGTGTGTTTTTCTAATGGTTAATGAGTTATTGAGAAATGTGTGTTATTAATATAAAATATTATCAAACAAAAAAATCGAAAATTGAAGAATCTAAAAGGTGTGCATTGTGTAGGGGCCTAAGAAGAACAGATATACGTTGGTTTCATGTCTCTATGTCATATGGTTGACCAGTTGATATGAATACAAAATGGAACGACGCCATCACGTTATTTACAGCCCTAAAAATATGTATTCAGTAAATACAGCCCACATTGTAAATAATCTCCCGACAAAAGACCATGCAATACAAAGAAACCAATAGACGGGCGTGCAAGAGAGGTGGTGTTGCCATATGGGAATAGTACTCAAAATATTACTAAATAATATACTAAATATAATTTGGGCCACTGCCTGTGAAATTATAGTTAACCGGGTTCAAAGGTGCGGCTGAATTTTCACGTGACTCAATATTTTATGAACCTCCTGCTTTAAATCATTTCCCGATTGGCTAAGCCATTGCTTCGTCACGTGGGTCAACAACTGGGGCTGGACGAAGAAGAATATCTATAGGGGATAGCCTACGTAGGCTACATTTTAAGTAAATAAGATGAAAGGGTGAATCTTGATAAAAGAGGATACATGTAGGATGGTTGTTACAGAGATCGACCAGTTTCTGGGAAATCCACCTCCAGGTTTTGTGGTAGAGACCCACAGCACAGTTTATTTAGTAAAAAGCGACCCCGATACGTGTTTGGTGCTCATCGATGACTTTGAATCCTCTAAAGGAAAAGTCGTTTTCCAGAGCTCATTAGGAAGGTAAGTAAAATGCGAAATGTTTTGCCATCGTTCTTCGTCTTTGTCTGACTTTCATTTATTTTTCTAAATAGAAAAATAAAAGCTGGAAATCTGTGGGACTATACAAGTGTCAGGAAGAGTTTATTGTCAAAAAGGATCTACATGCTGGTGACTCTGTGCGAGGAAAACAAAAAGGCTACCGAACCAACGGGTAGGCTACCAGTTCGGAATTAAGTAGTCTAGCAATAACCCAAGCAAGTTATTTTGTTGCAAATACGTTCTGGCACACAGTATGTAAGTTAGTCATGTTTTTGTTCAGACTGGGTTAGGTTATTTTCAGAAATAGTATTCCCACTAAAAGCTTCTCTATGCCTGGTTTGTTGCTGGATTTTGACTAGCCTGTGACTCATGTAGGCCTACATTTCCAAACCTGGGTTTTCCCCATATGGTTGAATGAAATCTATTTTGAGTGCGACTCTGTCAACTAACTGTCTCCCTTTTTTATGATCATTCATAAACCTTTGTTATTCGTCAGAATTGATGATGATGCAATATGTGGTGTCCATTGATGGCAGCGACCCCTTCATTAAGTGGCAGATTGAGAGAGGACTAGACTGGACCATCTCCTCTGTTGCTGGGGAGAGCTACAGAGTGGATGTAAGCAAATGTTTGCATAGAAGACGGGGAGATGCAATTTTGTCTATCACAAGAGCCATGTAACTTTTCACAACACACCGATTGCACAATATGTAATTGCACAGTGTAATCTGTGTTTAACTGGACCTTTACTATGTTTCAGATTGATCTAAATGAGGAATTGCAGAAATGGTCAGATAGAAACTTCCATATACCGACTAATAGGGGCAGTGTCATGCCTGTATGGCGAGACACTTGTTTCACCCTAAAATACTACTCTGATGCTCTTTTCGACTTTCCACACTGGTTTGGCTTCAGTAAACGAAAGTTTAAGGTAAAACCTTCCTAGACGATGGTTTTCAATGTCATTCACATATAGAGTGTATGTGAATCTAACTTCTTTTCTATCTCTTTTCTTTCTTTACAGTTGAGGCTTACATGAGTCATTGGTATGGAGAGCAAGACAAAAACACAAGTACATCGTTCTGCTTCTGCAGGAGTAAGCTCCATTAACAGACCGCTGGCTCCAATGAACCTTATCAGCATCCTGTCTGTACTGAAAAAGCCTTATCAGATGTACACTACCATACAGCAATATAAAACGATGTGTCTTGTAGCTGGTTCAGTCGGAAAGTGTCTACTTTTTTTTTTTTATGGAATCTTTGAATAAGAACTGTTGGAAAAGTCACTTAAAGTTAAACTATAAGTCGGTGACTATGTTTACAAGCATGGAATATTCTGGTTATTGTCATTTTTTATAAATAAAGGAAAGGATTCTTTTATGTGCCTAAAGCGATATTGTCAACATGTGCCACATGTGCTCAGAATACGGCCTTATTTGAAATATAATAGATTATATTATAACAAGAGCCATACTGAATTATTGAATGATAATAGCACTTTATTTGTGTCTTATTTTAAGCCACTTTAGCTAAATGCAATTGTAATGATTGTAACCATGCTGTGTGATGTCTATTTTAATAAAATACGTGAAATAGTATCCACCATAACATTTTGTTGGCGGCAAATTGTTACACATAATTTAGGTCAAAGGGATGGGAAAAAATGACACTAAAATCAAAAGAATAAAGTAATATCACAAATTTTAATTTTTAACTTAAATGAATTAAATACAATGAATATCCACTCTAAATGATATATATTCCTTGAAAGAGAGGTGCAGAACCATAAGATATGCAAGCCTAGGGAATGAGGAGAAGAGCTGTTGCCGCATTGGTGATGGTCTCCACATATTCATTATAATCGTTGCCAAAGTAAAGTGCCAGGAGGTAGTTGAAGATGCCCACAATGCACATCATGATCAGGAAAAAGAGAATGCGTTTTCCAAACAGGTAGCCGGGAGTGCTGCACAGAAATAAGAAATGTTTAAAATCGGAGGCCACGCGCAATAAAATCCTGCTTTGCTTTTATTTACCTTTGAGAAGTTTGCCCCATGTATCCCACAAAGTATTTCTGCCTCACCCCAAGATATATGATCCCAGCAAAAGCGGCAGGGGCTTGAAGCAGAAGAAAAGAGGCAAATATTATCCTGTGACATATGTGCAAAAACTTTTACTCATTCAGTGCCCATAGCTGCAGTGAAACATGTTAGCTACTGCTAGCAAAACAATATACTGTAACAGCAGTACATACAATAGGATGGACATATTATTAGAAAAAATGTTAGTCTTATTCAACAGACATGTCTACATTATAACTTGGTCATAATTAAATATTTTTCTCAAACAAATAAAGAATACCAACAAAGGAGTACGTGTTTGAATGTAATTAACATATTGTTTGTACACTGTATGTGCTGAGTAATTGCTGTTTCTTTGCATGTCAGTTGTATAATGATTACCTTGCTTGAGACAAAGGCCGCCACACCACATTACTGCAAGGAAGGTAGAATAGGAATCCATGCAGTTTCGACTGCAATTAGACACAGACAACCGTAATTACTACATTGGCAAAGAAAACCAAACGTTCTCTGCAATGACAAACCTATGAGGCAATGGTTCTTGCAAAAACCTTGTTCCACACCTGTTACACTGCATTGAAAACGCTTAAAATCTTCAGTGGATGAAGTAATGTATAAGTTGCATAATGGTGGTGTTTTTTTATTCTGAGCCCTATAAGAATCAATAATTAAATGAAGTTTTAAGATAAAGTGTACTACAGTCAAAAACCATTGATGCCCTTCTCTAAAAGATTTTAAAGATCTAATTAGTCACGCAGCTTTTTTAAATTGGTATTTGCATTCCATTTGCAAAGTTTAACGTATCATTTTGTAGCAGCAGGGAAGTAATACCAAAATACTTCCTCTTCTCTGTGTAATAAGGCCCAGTAGACCCATTTTCAGAACGCACTTTTTTGCATAATCGCCAGTCATTTTAACGGAAGATTCAATGACTGAATTTGTCCGCCAAATGATTTTAATGTAACAGTCAAGCAGTCTTAAAATCATAATGTTGGCCTACGTGTATTTGGCATGTGCAAAATACAAGGGTGGGGGTATGCAAAAACCAGAGAGGTTTTGTAGAAATATGCAAATATATAGCTTATCATCGCTCACAAAAATAAGGAAAGGAACAGCCATCTATTGTTTCACTAGTAGTCTACCATGCATTTACACGTCACTTAAAAATAAAAGACCAATGTATCTGTTTTCAGGTAAAATGACTAATCGTTAGGGGCATGGGGCACTTACTTGGCACAGACCACGCGTTCATAGGCTGGTTCGTGGGTATTGTGTGACTTCCCTTCCCTCTCAACCTTCTGGGCAAAGAAAACTTAAACCCCAAACAGCAAAGCAGAAAAACGGGAAATTAGAACTAAATGTGTGCACATTTGCATTAGATATGCGGTGTAAAACTTCTGGTAATCTTTAATAAATAAAAATAAATTGTAATTCTCACCATTCTGAAGAACGCTGATGATGGTTACAATGACGAGAAGGTAAATATGTTCAACTACTGCTGCATCCATAATGAGCTGTGGAAAACAAGTGTCTGTAAGATGAATGAGAGAAATGATTACTACGTCTTAAACAACGTGGGCTATTTACTGGAGAGCCGTTGTTCCTTTTTTGACACTATCACTAGCGTTACTTCAATCTTTTGCATTTTACGCCCACAACACGTTGTTTCCCCTTTTGATTGTGTGCGCGTTTGTGGGGCGGGTGTGATGGTGATTTATAAGACCAACCCATTATTACACTTTATTGACAGTAGATTAGATAGAGTTTAATTCCTGTTTTAAGTAGATATTATTACTATTCTTATCAAAGTAATATAATTAATTAATTAATTATGAGTAGAATTATAATTATATAAATATTTTACTTGAATATCATCATCTCCCATATGGTCTAGCGGTTAGGATTCCTGGTTTTCACCCAGGCGGCCCGGGTTCGACTCCCGGTATGGGAACTTCATTTTTTCCATCAATGAGGTTGCTTAACGTACGTGTCTAAACTAAAGTAGCTTACCGTTATTATCGCTCAAGGGTCCCTGACAGTTTAAACAAACGTTGCAGTTCCACAAACCAAAGAAAACAATCGCGCGACCTGTGAAAAAAAAATACACCACTCTGTACAGTGTGTGACCAGTGGGAAAAGGCATAATAGAACCGTCAATAGCTCATTCACTGTAGACCTACACGACGCCCATATCTTTATAGGCTGTCCCGAGGTGGCTACTGCAGCGCGTAGACAGCAGTCCTCCCGCATTCCCCGCTGCTGCCGGTGTAACAACAAATTCTGTGACCGTCGAAATCTGTGACTTCAGAGGTCACTGTTGCGCATTCAACCGCTGATTGTTATTGCAATTACGAGTCCCTCTAATTGTTAGTTTCATAGACTGCTGTAATCAAAAAACGATTTTTTTTCTCAAACTAAATGTGAATACACTAAGGCATTCATGGCAGGGAATATTGTAACATGGCACATTATCCTGATTAATGGCGCCTGGTATTCTGATCAATATCCTTATCGCCCTCCTTGTTATTCCTAATAAACATTCTGACACACGAGTTCACCGACTTGGTTCAGGCGTAAAACCGAATTCTGTGACCGCAGAGGCTGCTGTTGCACATGATTGTTATTGCCAATGCTTCTTATGGGGAATGAAGCAATAACAGGTGGGATCTTTCTTCTCGTTATGAGGCCCTCTGTGATTGTTCAAACTGTTATGTTTTTGTCATAATGCCCAGATGAGATAAAAATAATACAGGCTATACATGAAATAATGTATTCAAATTGAGTTTTAGAAAAACAATCGTCTTTTGATTAGACAGTCTATACAGCAGTCTATGAAACTAACAATTAGAGGGACTCGTAACGACGTTGTTGCTTCATTCCCCATAAGAAGCACCTCTGCGGTCACAGAATTCGACGGTCACAGAATTTGGTCATAAGGACTGCCGCTGTTTTGTCTACTCAAGTCGTTTTGCTTTATTTCGTTTTTTCAGAGGTGGCAAACACTCATTCTTTACTGAAGTAGAAGTACAGATAAGCCTACTTATGGAAAAAAGTAACGTAGAAGTAGCCTACTGATTCAACTTCTTTTCTCAAGTAAAAGTGAAAAAGTATGCTACAGGCTCAGAAATGTGCACTACTCAATATATAAAGTAGCACTTTGAAGGACATTTCTGCCGCTGTTTCTGTGCATCCCTAATTCAACCCTAATGTAACAGCTAGGCCTAATCTAACCCTAATCTTTTGAGGATTTTTGGCCAAAAAAATAAAACAGCATGGTTTTTTGTAAATAATTTCCCTCAAATGTATTTTCCACATCCTCTCACAGACTACACCCAGCAACCCCTTTGACAGAGCAGGTGGTGAAAATTAAACTTTGTGCTAGAGCAAAACTAAAGCCATCTTCAGAAAGGACCTGGGGAGTAACATAAGTCAACTCCAGTTTACTAGGTGGCTCCACTGCTGAGACTCACCTCAAATATTAATTTTTGTGACTTGACGCTTTATAATAGTCTACTGCAGTGGAAGATGCTACCTCAGTGGGACCCACAAGTGTTGGAAAGCTCTCAAGGCCTTCTTACAGATATGATTGACTATTAGATGGCATGTTTTGGCATCACGTCCTACTGCTATCACAACCATTGGATAATGAGATGGCTCAATTTCAAGTATGCAAGCTCTTAGATATGAGTTTATTTG
>JAOEHI010002029.1:0-10362 GCA_025447815.1 Percopsis transmontana
TATTTGTGTCACTGCATCCCCCCTTCTCTCCCTCCCTCTCTCTCTCTCTCTCCCCTCTGTCTCTCTCCCTCCCTCTCATGCTTAATTTACGGCCCAGACACTTTCCATTCATAAAGCTGTGGATGAGCAGAGTTTATTTAACCCACACTTGAGCGCGGTGCCTTGGGGAGCCACCGGGGGGAGCCGGTCGACCCTGTATTTCACACAGCAGCTCTTGTAGATGTAGATGTAGATGATCCAGGACGTGACGGGTCCTTGCACAGTGCTGCACTTTAAGCTGGAACCTCTTTGTTTTGTTCCTGCTCCCCCCCTCCCTCCTGCTCCCCCCCTCCCTCCTGCTCCCCCCCTCCCAGATCAAGGAGTTGACGGGGAACATCAGGAGCCAGTTTCCGTCCTCCTCCAGCCTGTCTTCCGTCCCCACCAGCTCCGACTCGGACACCTCCCTCTCCAGCACCACCTCCTCCGAGGGGCGGCAGCCAGCCTCCACGGCCGCCCGCGACCACGGCCGCGTCATCAAGAAGCTGCTGCAGTGGGTGCAGAGACGCACCCGAAAGTGAGTGTGGCGTGGGCGCATTGGCCTCTTACTCGGCCTTACGGACCTTTTGTGAGGTGTCTTTCCCCCCTGTTAATAGCAGCACATTGGCGCCCTCTCTGGCCACAAGAGACAACTGCATGTTTTGCTGGGGTTTGGGGAAGACCCGCTCCACAACTGATGTTACCGTGACAATATTACCCTATGTCGCTTTAAAGGTACACTCCCTAATCTCACTATAGCGCCCCCCCCCCTTGACCCCCAAATAGTCGGCCCGGCTTGTTTGGAGTCGGAAACCAAGACAACGAGCCCTGACTCCTGCGCTGATAACTTGGTTAGTTCTGGAGGCGCTCTAGTGATTGAGGAGTGCACCTTAATGTAACATGAGCATTGTGTGAGCGACTAGGCCAGCGCCGTTAACAGAGCTTACTCACCTTGGAAGTACTCTGTTAACGGCGGGGTCGGCAGGGCCAGAGCAGCCTTGGGGGGCTACGTGACTCACATGGGAGACAAACCTGAAGGTCTACCAGGCGCTCGTTTTACCAACTCTTCTGTGTGCGAAGCTTAGACAGTAGTGATGCGCGGGTCGACCCGTGACCGGGCGGGTTCGGGTACACTTACCAGAAAATATCGCGGGTGCGGGCGAGTCGGGTCAAAAAGTAAAAAATTAGCATTCCGACTAAGTTATAAATAACTTGCGTGCAATTGGCTTTGCGTTATATGCTCTCCAAATTGCATAGGCTGTGATGCAATAGGCTAGGCTGTGATGCAATAAGCTAGACTGTGATGCAATAGGATAGGCTGTGATGCAATAATATAGGCTGTGATGCAATAGGATAGGCTGTGATGCAATAGGATAGGCTGTGATTCAATAAGATAGGCTGTGATGCAATAGGATAGGCTGTGATGCAATAGGATAGGCTGTGATTCAATAAGATAGGCTGTGATGCAATAAGATAGGCTGTGATGCAATAGGCCAGGCTGTGATGCAATAAGATAGGCTGTGATGCAATAGGATAGGCTGTGATGCAATAAGCTAGGCTGTGATGCAATAGGCCAGGCTGTGATGCAATAAGCTAGGCTGTGATGCTATAGGCTAGGCTGTGATGCTATAGGCTAGGCTGTGATGCAATAAGCTAGGCTGTGATGCTATAGGCTAGGCTGTGATGCTATAGGTTAGGCTGGGATGCAATAAGCTAGGCTGTGATGCAATAAGCTAGGCTGTGATGCTATAGGAGCCAATATTTAGCCAATCGTGTGGTTGCTCTGCCCTTGCGCACGCCTGCTAAAAGTATAAACTGCCCGAAGTAACGTCCAAGATGGCTGCCGAGCGGCCAGACTGTGTCTACTGTCTACATTAGAGGTCCCTGACCGGGTGTGGTCCACAGGTATGGCGTGGCCGTGCAGGACTTTGGCAGGAGCTGGTCGAGTGGGCTCGCTTTCCTGGCCGTCATCAAGTCCATCGACGGCAGCCTGGTGGACATGCGACGGGCCATGCTGAGGAGTCCCAGGGAGAACCTGGAGGAGGCCTTCAGGACGGCCCACTACAGCCTGGGCATCCCGCGCCTGCTGGAGCCAGAGGGTGACGCGAGGCATTAGCTTGTATCGCGTTATTGCTAGCTAAAGAGATGCTCTCACTGGCTCGCGTCCATCACCCAGACCATTAGACTATCCTGCCCCCTACTGGCTGGGAGTCCAACACCCAGACCACTGGACTATCCTGCCCCCTACTGGCTGGGAGTCCAACACCCAGACCACTGGACTATCCTGCCCCCATATACCTTGACACCTTACCGCTGGCGCGCGTTGATGATGTCACGGGCTGGTGACGGTCAACATATTATTCATTCATATTCAGGAATGCATTACACAGGAACAACACACTGTATGAACCCTTTTAGGACAGCTTTTCACGTGTACAGCATCTAGCAGAAGCTTTTATGCAAAGCGACGTTACAATCGGTCCGTTAGCCAACGGCTGAACGGGTCACACAGCCGTCATGGCGAGCACACACCGCCCTGTCAGGGTAATGACAGCTTAGCTACGCGTCCATCATACATGACCTTTTCTCAAATGAATTTATCCTGAAGGTTTTGGCAATTCACCGGACTCGGACGCGCTGAAGACCGACCAGAACCGAGTGGACCTCCTCCAGAGGTTCATGGAGGCCCTGGGTGTCAGGACAGCAGTGCTTCTCAGCCCCTCCATGAGCGGTCACTACTCCATACCCTTCCTGATGAAGCACGGTAGCCAGCTGCACGGCTTCATCCCCATAGCGCCCGTTGGGACGCGGAGCTTCACGCCTCAGCAGTACCAGAACATTCAGGTGAGGCGTGATGGGCGAGTGGTGAAGTCCAGTTCTTTCTGGCGATTCTTTCATCTCCAGGCACTACCTCCCGGGTGTGTCGAACTAATCACGTTTTCTCTCCGTCGTTCGAGGGGTTCGAACGCTGTAACTTCCGTATCGTCGAATTTTAGGAGGACGAGACAGCCTGTTGTCGGGGTGGCGGGGCAAAATGAAAGTATGAGGAATGAAGCTATAGCCTAATGCTTTTATCTTGTAGTTGCAGCTGTAACTGGTTCCTTTTACAGTATAAATATGTACTTGTTCATGGGAATAAATAAAAGTTCCACTGCTTCATTGGATAAAAACATATACTCTCTGAAAATAGGAGTCGCTAGTATCAAGATCATTGTGTCGGCAGACATCTGTTTGATTGTTTTTCTTACCGCGGTGAAAAAGAAACGTACCACCGCGGTTAAAATGCGGCATCGTATTGCCTGGTAAACTGTATTGTCCCATAGAATCCCAAGAAGGTCGCATTGTTGTAAGCTAGTTTTAGTTGAACATTTAGTCACGTCTGACCGTAAACGGAACATATTTGACCCCATAGGCACCCTTCCCTTCCTTATGGCCACTCAAGGACAGGTTTGACTCAACCTGTGACCAGCAACATAAAGGAGGATACGGGGCCGAAGATTATGTCCAAGAGAAAGCTATTTATTTTTATTTACAACAAAAAAACAACAGTAGCACAAAACCCTCGTGACGTAATCAGCCTGGACACATAATGGCTGGTCGGATCCAGAGCTTTTCTCCCTTAGCCTACAACACGTGTACATCTAAGCTAACTAAATAAAGACCACCTCCCTCCTCAAAAGAAACCAACACAAACTAGAGAGCTCTCCTCCCTCTGGAACCCCCCTTAAGTGCTGTGTGGAGCAGGAGGGCTGGTCAGCTGACCAGGAACACTAGAAGGGAGGGGAGGGGAGGGGAGGGGAGGGAAAGGAAGCACGCAACACTTTCATACTTGTGTTTGCTTTTTCAGACTCCTACTCTGATTGTGTTTGGAGCGCTGGACACGAATCTGGGGGCCCAGTCCCACAAGAACCTCATGCAACTGCCACATCACTCAGTGGTGAAGCTGGAGGGCGCTCGTCACGCATGCTACATGGACAAGCCCAGGGAATTCCACAGAGCATTGCTGGACTTCCTCAGCAGACTACAGTGAAATGTGGGAAGAAGACGGAGAAAAGAGAAATCAGAGCGGTGACTCACTGATGGTTGTGATGTCTGCATCAAATTTACAGCAAAGAAATTGAAGAAACATTATTCTTGCCACTAGTAGCAAATAACAGAAACACTAATGAAATGTATGTAACTAATGGCAGGACAACTGTATAGCTACTTGTTGTTGTAATAGTGGTGCCATTTACCATAGGCCATTGTGGTTCTCGGCTTTGCAAAATAAAAACGTGTCCTGACCCTACTTATAAAGTCCAACGTGAGACTAGTTCACCCTAATCTAGGCTAAGGAGTATGGATTTATGTCTCTACTCACGTGCTTTGTGTCTCTGCATGTAAGAACTAAATGTCTTTGCTTGATCGTTACCATTTCTGTCGGTGACATGTGCTGCTGTGAATATGCACACATATGCTTGTTGTATTTAGATGGCTTCAGATTATACATGAGCTTTGCGTTTGGCAAGTAGATTTACTGTATATGTTGCTTGGAATTTGATAGCCAGCCCACCATAAAACCCACCTGTACTGTACAAAAGCAAATCTGGTATTGGCAAAAACGTCAACTGTATAATAACAAAAGTACCACTGTTAAGCCCATCGTGAAGTCATTCAGATAACAGCCATTTATGTAAAGTGTGACATATGTAATCTATTCACAATTGATTAATTTGCACAATCATATATATATACATATTTATAAATGTCATGTGCATTGAAATAAAAACATGCCAATATTGTGCTAGTTGCCTATGTTTATTCGTGATGACAAATCTTGAAAACAATCACATGCAATAGTTTATTGTACGAGACAACTATGTGCATTTCATTACAACTACATTCGCATGCCACTAACACACAGTTCATTACAACTACATTCACATGCCACTAACAGACTTTATTAGCATGAAGCGATTGCTACAGTAGCGGCACATTCTACAATTGATAGACGTTAGATGTTAAAGACAACACTAGTAGGCTTTTCACACACACACACAGGGTTAACGTAAACCCAGGGCTGTAGGAGCCACCCTGCCCTTCTACTAGCCCTGGGTCAGATGCTTCGATGGCCCGTTGGGACACTTCCTGTTGACATGTTGAACGTTGACATTCTAGAATGACGCATGACGCATGACTACTCTTTAATAGCATGTAGTGAGGTCGTGCGATTCCTCAACAAAAACTTGACGCAAAGTCCGTGGTCTACTTTGGGCCCGTGTTTCAGGGGATAACCCCGCAAACTGACCGTGCTTTAACCGTACTCCGGAGCAGGGCCTGCAAGCAGGCTAAAGTCGGGTTAGCCCACTTTGTGCCAGTGTGAAAGCTTCTTAGCCTTGGACTAAATGCAGTAAAAAGCCTATAATATAATACGCTGCGTGGCTGAATTGAAAGGGATCATTACATTTTTGTTCTAAATTATGTTGAATTTTGGAAATACAATTTGGGTGTCTGAATTTCTACTGCTATTATCTTCATACTTACAGCTATTGCTGCTGTTGTCAGCCAACCAGCAAGTAGCCCGTTAGCCTACTTTCTTTAGTTTGAAAGTTTTCTTTAGTTTGGGTCGAAGCCTTTACTATGAACACTGTTTTCTTTTCTGCTATGCTAAATGCGCACCTCTCCAACTGTTCTCCGGACACTTATTGTGAAGCGCACAGATAACTGTAGGGATGGCGTATTTCCTGGCGGAGTGGCGATGTGCCAGAGATGTGCTGAAGTTCAATCAGTTTATGATTTCATGGACCAGAAAGTGGGACTAGAATAGATGCAGATGCAGTTACATGACATTTAACATGTTCCTATTGACTGCCTCGGTCTGGTAAGGGGAGACACACGGGAAAACAGCGAAAGGAAATCAAGGTAAGTGATGTGTTTAACTGCTAATCTGATCATAGGTAGAACAACAATAATCTTCCTGACGTTAGTTGCGTCGCATGAAGCCTAGTGACTTAACTTTCCGTGTCGTCTCTAAGTTAGCATGACAATATACCTGCCTAGAACAACCGTGTCCTCCCACTGCTGGGCCATAACATAATCTCTACCGATACCATGGCAACGCTGATATCTATTATTGTACGATTTACGGCTGTATTTAAAAAGCCTTCGTCCCCGATCGGATGCGGGTGTCTGTTTGTGCTCCAAGGACGACATCATCGTATCACACCATGTTGCCTGACAAAGATGGGCCAGGCGGGGGAGGCAGCGACATCACCGCGGCTGCAGAGGACTCGGCCGTGGCCGTGTTCAGGGAGTATCTCCGTCTGAAAACGGTCCACCCGAACCCCGATTACGGTAATCTACCATCCATGACAGTTCTTTTATCGTCGTGCTAATGTTTCGTTTTGTATTTGTGAAATTGAATATATAATTCCTGTGTCCTGTGTGGATCGGTTAGCTAGTGCAAGGATAACCCGATCACTCCTTTACACCACAGTAGTTCCATATCTAGTGCCACAAATGTCGAATAAAGTAAAGTAAAAAGACACGTATAAATAGTTTATCTTGCTGTCTTCTTGTATATTTGTAGATGCTGCCATTAAGTTCCTGGACAGAATATCAGAGGAGCTTAAGCTGCCCATGAAAAAGATTGAGGTGTGTACCAGTGAGAATTGGATGTATTATAAAACGTGAACAATTAGGGAAAATACCTTCTTGCAGAAAGATAGTCATATTATCATTTGTCTCCCTGCAGCTGTTTCCAGGTCGAGTTGTGTGCATCATGACCTGGGAAGGCCAGAATCCTGCTTTGAAATCCGTCTTGTTGAATTCCCACACCGATGTTGTACCTGTTTTCCAGGTACGGTCACTCTTTGCCAAAAGTCGTTTTGTCAAATCGTTCTATTGCCTATATAACGTTATATGGCAAACAAAGAAACATTACGCAGCGCTTCCTTCTAGGACCATTGGAAGTACGATGCTTTCGCAGCCGTCAAAGACACAGAGGGTAACATCTATGGACGAGGAACACAGGACATGAAGTCTGTGACAATACAGTAAGTATCTTATTTTATATAACCCGACAATAATATATTAAGGTATAACATTTTAACTAAAATTCTTTACCTAAAATTGGTGCATTGTGTCCAAACCTTTCAGCGTTGAGCTGTGCTACTGGCCTAATAGCATCTGTCAAACAGGATAGTATAGCACGTAACACTGTATCCACTGTGTCCAGTGGGGCCTACAGGCTCGAAGCACAAGACTAGCTTCGTGATCTCCCAACGCTCGCTTGGCCAGTGTTTTTAAAAGAGCGTCACGCCTCTGTTCCGTCCTCGGCGTGGGGTTCAAACCGGTTCAAGACAGGCGTTGGAAGGCTCCGCTCAAAGTTCAAATTGGTTAACCTTCGACCCCCGCTTGACGCTGATTCTTTGCGTGTGTGACTTGAGTGTAACCAGTGATTGTACGGTGTGGCGTGACTCATCGCTGCTTGTCCAGTCTGAAAGAGGACTGCAAGTTATCGCCATGCTGCGTCAGCTCCTCGACTCAACTGACTTCGCCGTAAAGACCCCGAAACAGCGATGTTTCGTGAACACACATTCTACGGGCTCTTTTCCTCCTCCGGCGAACTATTAGGGCAATGACCAGGGCTTTTTCTCTGCTTTGCTTACCTATGTACTCAGGAAAGTTACGCTACATAGTGAGGTTCTTATTTATCCCGCTCTCTCACTTTTCAAAATAGCACGTCTGTCATCACATCATCTAGGGCCCTTGTCACTGAGCGTTGCCTTGACGCCCACACACTAGTCATGTGCAAGCAGTTTAAAGTGCGGGCACATTAGGCAGGTTGTCCTTTAACCGTTTCTCCAACGGTAGATAATACAAGGAAGAGTATGTACCCCCTTCATCTGACAGCTCTGCTAGACAGTAACTGCACATTAATTTCCTTGCCTTTTTTATCTCCATAGGTATATTGAGGCGGTCAGAAGACTCAAAGCAGAGGGAACGAAATGTCCACGCACTTTGCATTTAATGTTTGTTCCTGGTAGGAACTGTTTATTGACCTTCCACATTTGTAACTGCTCAGATCGTAATCTTTATCATGTGTTTCTGACTATTTTCTATTTTTCATTTTAAAAAAAACAAACAACCTTTGGATCAAACTGAATAATTGAATAATGAATTCATTTACATAATGTACAGAGATTCATCGTTGTTCTATTTATGGATTAATAATTGACTGCTTGTCATTCCACTGGTATAGATAATGCTAGATCGTTATTAAACTCGGATATTTTACTCTTTAACTTTCTTAGATGAAGAAATCGGAGGTCACAAAGGAATGGAAACTTTTGTCAAGCATCCTGATTTCCAAAAGTTAAACATTGGCTTTGCACTTGACGAAGGTAGTGGATGAGTGAATTAATTCATGTCTCTGCTGTATTTGTTGAGATGTGTCCTAAAAGGTGGTCAACCTGTATCAGTCATTAAGTTTAACTGTTAAACTCTGTAAAAACTGTCAGTTTTATTCAGTTCTTAAAGAACTGTTTTACATACCCTTACAGTCGGTGAATAAAACAGGGATTTCATACATACTGTCTCACTCATAAAACAGTCATTTGTATTGCAAATTAGGCTTATCAATGCAATCTGCTGCACTACAAGTTACACGATCTATTACATGTTTTCCTCAGCTCATTTTGGCTCTTAGATCCTCAGTGGGTTTTGTTTGTGCTGTAGGACTGGCGAACCCTGGCGAGGCCTTTACGGTGTTCTACGGTGAACGGAACCCATGGTGTGAGTATCTAAACACGGATGACATGAATCCAGCCCCAGCTGAGTGTTCTAGCAGAATGATAAACTCATCATTATTATGTCAATCAGGGATCACAATCCATTGTCCAGGCAGTCCCGGCCATGGGTCGAGGTTTGTGGAGAACACCGCTGCAGAGAAGCTGGTAGGTTTAAGTCCCAGTAGGAATGATTTGTCCTTTTAGAAGCAGAGGGCAGTGTTGAGGCACTGTGGTGGAAGCCAAGCCAACCTCTCTTCTCCCTCTCACAGCGCAGTATCATCAACTCCTTCCTGGGCTTCAGAGAGAAGGAGAAACATAGGTGAGACGTGTGTGTGTGTGTGTGTGCGTGTGTGTGTGTTGCAGCCTAGCATCACGCACAGCCCTCTCTGCACCAGAGACATTGTATAGAAGAGACGGGCCACTTTAAGAGCCCTCAGTAGAGATCTATGGGAGGAGTCTGTGATGCTAAAGAGGGCGGTTGGATGCACAGATCCCGCCCCTCCCCCCAAAGAGCCAAACATCTGCTTTATAACGGTCGATCAGGAAACCTATCAAGCCAATCGTGTGGTTGCACTGACCCTGTGCATGCGTAGTAGAAGTATAACCTGCCTGAAGTAACTGCCCACGGGCCTTACCAAGATGGCTGCCGAGTGGCCACACTTTCCTACAGGGACTGTGGCCAGCCCTCCTCAACATATTGTTGAGAATATAGGCTTAGAAAGGCAACCAGCTTCTCTCACTAGATGTCTATTTCTGTCCACGTTTGAGCCTGGGGACCCAGCAGAAGCTCAACTACTGCGGAGAACGCTGGTGTCATCCCACGCTAACACGCTAACACGCTAACACGCCGCGTGTGGTTCATGTGATGAGAGCTTCCATGTTCCTCTCAGCAGAGCCCTCGGGCTGCAGCGACCTGGGAACACGGTGTGAAGGAAGAGCTCCAGCTTCCCATTAAGGCTTACCGCCCTTTAGGTTGCCCTACCAACCGCTCCTCTGGTGTTAGGAGAGCTTTAGAAGCGAACGCGCTGGTGGCGACCGCAAGCATGCAGAGGCCGATGCACGGGCGTATTGTGATCCTGTGACTCTGTCTGCCCCCTGCAGGCTGAACACAAGCCAGTGTTTCACCCTGGGTGACGTCACCACAGTGAACATGACCATGGTGAATGGAGGGGCATCCTACAACGTTATCCCCGCCGAGATGGACGTCAGCTTTGACATGAGAATACCGCCCACGGTCGACCTCAAGGTGTGTGTGTGTGTGTGTGTGTGTGTGTCTTCCACTTCATCTCCAAGGGAGCTCTGACGGTAACCTTCTGTGCCCCTGCCAGGAGTTTGAAGAACAGATCAAAACGTGGTGCAGGGAAGCGGGTGAAGGGATCACCTACCAGTTTGCTCAGGTCAGTGGAAGTGCAGGCACTGCTTCGAGAAGGTCCTGTCTGTTTTGGTGCTGTTGTCAGCTGGCAATGTGTGTTCTCTCCCTGTAGAAACGCATGAACCAGAATGTGTGTTCTCTCCCTGTAGAAACGCATGAACCAGAATGTGTGTTCTCTCCCTGTAGAAACGCATGAACCAGAAT
>JAOEHI010002030.1:0-12055 GCA_025447815.1 Percopsis transmontana
GAGAGCTGAGCCAGAAAGCAAAGCTCTCGATCTACCGGTCAATTTTTGTTCCTACCCTCACCTATGGTCATGAAGGCCGAGTCAATATCAAATCATAATAATCATCATCCATAATTTTTGTATTGGTAAGCTTGTATGTAAAGAAAGTGTAAGCATTTTAGAAACGTGTGTTAATTGCATATTCTGTGAAAGCAACATAAATTGTGTTAATGGTATGGTCCACAACAGACGGATGTTGTTCTAATTGTGTTTAGATAGAGTGTGCGAGATAGAGTAAATTATTATTGTTATTGGAGTAAAATGGGTGTCATAGAACTATGGTTACCTCGCTGGGCTTCAGGTTGGAGTGGCAAATATGAAATAATCCATGAAAATTATGTTGAAACTACAAAGACTTTGAACCATCTTTAGAGTGTTTGAAGCCACTAAATAGCAGTCTGTATCCTTCAGGAGAAAGAATCTCCAACCAGTGCAAATATGATCTTTTATTGTGTTATTATATCAACCATTAACATTTTTGATAAATTGTTAAATACCAGCTTTAGTATCGTAAGTATTTAAGTCAAGTCAAGCTGAAATGAGAAGTGCCGACAGGTAGGAGTGGATAACAATAATACTTGGTAGACCATTATCTTGACAGAACAAGTCGTTAGAAATCAAGAGGTAAATGACATTGAATGAGATCAAAACTATTGATATAGAAAGTCCTCTGAAATGCCATTCAGCATGTAACTAAACAAATGTATAAAATTATGTAAACCCTTGGCCTTTTTCATTGATCAGTGCTTGACACTATATGCTTGACACTATATGTAATATGTAATGTTGCTTTTATACAACAGGGGTCAGTATTGTATTACTATACACAATAGTACTAATACAATATACTGTATGTTCAGTTAATGTTAAGTAAACACAGGAAGGGAAAACAGAGCAACACAAATATTGTGTACTATTTTAAGAAACTGACAATGCAAATTTTCTACTGTTCCCATTGTTTGCACAGAGATGGGCAGAAATGCATTTAGGGTTGCTGCTCCTACAGCATGGAATGGTCTTCAATCTGAACTAAAAATGCAGGACCTTGTAGCATTGGGTGTTTAAAATAATAGACGTCTTTGGAGTGGAAACAAATGATTTTGCTATTTCTATGAAGAGGTATATGAAGTAATACAACAATGTAAACATTTATTTTGAGGCCCTATTTTATTGGTCAGTGCTTCTGATACCAACAATATGTAATTTTGCTTTTATCTAATAGGGGTCAGTATTGTACTACAATTATACAAAATTGCATCAAAAGTACAATATACTCTACAGCATGTTCACTAAAAGTAAAATACAGTAAAAACAGAAAAGGAAAACAGAGCAACACAATATTATTGTATAGTATTTTACTGTTTTTTTTCGATTGCTAGGACCCATTCTTATACTGAGAGTCCACTCTTCACACAGTTGTCTTCACCTATACACAGCTAGACACAACAGTTCATGACCTAAATGCAACTAATCCACCAAAATACTTCATACATGTCTCAAAATAAACACAGGCTACTAAAACATTAGCAAAAGCTTTCTTCTAACAGGAACGCTCATAACACTGTAACCTAAAAAACATTACAGAAAATGCAATATTTTGGCTTGACTAACTATATCTTTTTACATAAACCAATCACACCCTTACAAAACACGGATGTCACTGTATAGAATTATTGTATTTTTATTGTATTATTGTTTTTTAAAGGAATACATGAAAAATTCTGCAATATACTTAAATTTTACATAATTGAAGACAATACAGAAATGTACTATAGGTACAGCTAAAAAAAATAAAAAAAATAAAAAAAAATAAATATATATATATATATATTTTTTTATAGTAATGCTAGCCTATCTCCTACATTTGGCCACAAATTCTCAGCCACGTCACACATTATGCCCTCTATTGCCATACACCTAGCATGCCTCATCCATCCCTGGCAATCCCCTCCAGGTATGTCCAGTTTGATGGTAGTCGGTGTGGGCCATGACTTGACTGCCTCCACTTTTAGCTTGACCATCTTCATTCCTTGCGGGCTGATCTCGTACCCCAGGAAGGAGACGGTGGGTTTATGGAACTCGCACATCTCCACCTTCATGAACAGGCCGTGGTGTAGCAGGCACCGGAGAACCTCCCGCACGTGGTGGAATTGCTCCTGCAGGGTGGTGGAACACACCAGGAACCAGATCACGTTGTATCCATTATGAAGGTTGAGCTTGGTGAAAAACCGGGCCCCCAGCAACAGCTCTATGGCACCAAGGGGAATGGGGGCAGGATAGTCTAGTGGTCTAAGTGTTGGACTCCCAGCCAGAAGGTCGTGGGTTCGAACCCCAGAGTTGGCTTACCTGTAAGCATCCTTGAGCAAGATGCCTAACCCCTACCTGCTCCATGTAATAGAACATTTAATTGTAAGTCGCTTTGGATAAAAAATTTAGCATCTGCTAAATGCTAAATGCTAAATGTAAATGTACAGCCGGGTCCCCAGGACAGGATCCTCCACTGGCTCCAGCAGATGGTGAGCTCATGGCACTGAAGCCAGGGAAGACCCAGGATGACGGGGAACAGAAGGAAGAAGTGAAGTAAGTCTCTTTGGAGCGTCTGCTAAATGACCTAATGGTAATTGTATGACTGGGGGGGGGCACTAGTAGAATGGACGGCTGTCAGCCGGTGGTTTAGTACACCGGCGAGGTAGACCGAGAGGGGGGTGCGTCGTCCGTAGGCCCAACTTTGGATGTTACAGTGGTGGACAGAAGTGTTTTTTTGGAATAAAAATAGGGAAATGAAATATAGTGAAAGAATTGCATTTGTTTATCACAAAATTCAGTCAGTGTGGTAAACACATTAGGAAAGAGAAAATTAATTGTGTGTATTTGTTATTCTGTGTGTGTGTGTCTGGTGGTCACTGGGTTTCAAAAAGTGCTGAAGCGGTCATTTCTCTGTTCACGCCCTGGTGAGAGTGTGTGTCAATGCGCATTGGTCTGAATTAGCAAACAGTCAGGCTCATTCCACTAACAGAGGCCTTCGTATGACTTAGCGAGGGCCCATCTGTCACATTGCTTGCTCTGCCTGTCATTAGCAAGGGGCACTATGACCCCAATGGCTCCACTATATTCTCAAGTGTGTGTGTGTTAGAGTACTTCCATGTGTGTTCAGCGCACGTGTACAGGTGTCTGTGTACAAGCATGTGGGTCTCTGTGAAGGTTTTGATGTGTGTGCGTGTCTATGTGTGTGAGACACATTCATGTGTATGTGTGTAAAGTACAATATATTTCTATGTGTGTGTGTGTGGGCGTGCGCGTGTGTTCATGTACGCCTGTGTGTGTACCTCATATATCAAAGCTGTCAACTTTATTACAGACACCTAACGAGGAACCCAAACAAAGCCATGTGTGTTGAGCCCTGAGGTCATCCTATTTCAACATGCTTGTTACTGTGTGTGTACAGTATGTGTGTGTGTGTGTGTGTGCGTGCGTGTGTGGTGGGTTCATGTGAGTTTGAGCATACATACATCTCAGTTGTAGCTTGGTTTAGCTTTACGTTGGTGTTTTTTTCTACAGCCAGTCTATGTGGACCAAACTGTGGATCAATTTTCATTGCTTTGGCACAAAATGCATTCACTGATTACATCGTTCAAAATTCATCCATTCTTTTCTCGTTCAAACTCAAGCACCACCGAAACGATATGCTACTGTATCTACTGTAAATGTCGCAAATGCTTGCTTACTTGAGTAATGGGTACAGTATAGCAGAATGAGCATTTTTCACTGTGCATATGTACTGTACTGTAAAGGTATTTGTTACATTTTGTGAAATCAGAATTTTGGAATTACTTTATGCAGAAAAAAAGAAAACCACATTAAAGCTTTTACATAATTAAAAAAATATGAAAGAAAAAAATGAACACTAAAGTATTTACTACTTCAAAGGTTGACATAAAATTATATACTGTAATGCTAATAGTTGTTAGTGTGTTTTAGATCATTGTAGTATGAGTGAGAAACTGCTGAAAACTAGAGTTGGTGTTTTGGTCAAATACGTTGATTTTGAGAAATGAATGACATGTTTTGGTGGATTTAGGTGCATTTTGGGCACTATATGAACTGCACCTACCAGCATGTTGGCATTGACAACAACAAGTTTTGAAAAAGTGGACTCAGTATTGAGTAATGCTTGCATCATAACAAAATGTGAAATAAAGCACATATGTCTCTCCGTGCATACTGACTAGCACCTGGACCTGCCTTTGTCTGCTTCATGACAAATTTTTCCCAACACCAGTAGACTTGCACAAAAGCCCTCTATTGCTATTTTAAGCATCTACAGTACAGTTTCCATTGCCTACAGCCAGTCTACATGTTCCACAGTAACCTCCGGCATAGTTCCACCTACAAGTCTAGGAGTAATTTATAGGATGAGTTGAATACGAGAGGATCAATATGAGAAGGCCAGCATTCATGTTATGTTGTATTTGTTGTCTGCTGCCAGGCATTGTTGCAGTCGGTGACTACACCCAACTAACTCAATGCTATAATTATACAGTAGACTCATACAGCTCAATAGTGTTTTTCAGTTATACGCTGTCCTGTACTGTATTGTGATGTGTTTATGATGCCACGTATGGTACAATAAGTTATGATACGCTATGGCATGCATTGAACATCCCTCTCTGGTTATTGTCTTGGTTTTTAGGGCCCCAGTAGGTCATCAGTGGCCCTTCAATGATAGAGTGCAATACACCAATTGGGTAATTGATGCAGATATGAGTGATTCATTCCGAGCTGATGTTCACTGGGACATTTTCTGCAGCTCCTCCAATAGGTGGCTGACCTCATATTTGTTTGTGTGAGTGCTTTGATTGTGTGTGTGTGTGTGTGTGTGTGTGTGTGTGTGTGTGTGTGTGTGTGTGTGTGCCCGCGCGTGCGCATCCCAGCATGAGGTCATTTCTCCCTGTTGTTTGTTGACGTCTGAGTGGAGATCAGTGTTATCTTAATGGGCCTGCGTGGCTGGCAGAGCTGTAGTCTCCATAACAGAGGGCTATGTATACAGCCATGGAAAAAATTAAGAGACCACTGGATATTCTTGTAAATGTAAGAATATAAATATAAATATCAAAAGTATAATTAAAAAAATATAAATATAAATGTATTAAATATATGTGTAATTGTGTATAGATATTATATATTTTTAAATGGACAGTGGTCTCTTAATTTTTTCCATTGCTGTTTATATTTATTTATACAGAATCAGAAACACGGGGGTAGGTTTGTGTTTGCACACAAACAACCATACTGACATACACACACACACACACACACACACACACACGCAGTCATACAAATTCAGGCAGGCAAACAGGTTTTTATGTACTATATGTGTGTTCAAAGCAAAACTCTCACACACACACACACACACATTATTTTGTTTGCTTATCCATCGAGCACTCAACATGGCCACGTGTGTTTGTTATCATCTACAAATGTCACCTCCCTCTGTGCACCAGATAAGATGAGGAGAAAAGCTGAGGGGGATTTAGAGGATGTTTATTTCCTCCTTACAAAAGAAAAACATGTCTCACTCTCCCCCTTAAGATGACACACACTAAAAGATTGTTTACCATATTTGAATCACAGATGCAGCAAAGCGGAAGAAACAGACATTTGAATGGTTAGCAGATAAACAAACGGAGAGATAAAGGAATCCTAAACAGCAACCCTCTGAAACTGAGCCAACCTCCTGTTGCCTGGATCCATTAGTGATATCAACAGTCAATAAAATTTGTTATTTGTTATTCACCTGTGGCCAGGGGAGCAGAGATTTGGCATTAAATGTAAAGCAAACCAGGTACCGTTCCCGACAGCACCTCTTCTTTTCCAGTTAACTGTCCGACCATTCTCTTTACCTGCTTGTTTTTATTCAGTGGGGAAGATTTGCTTCGTGTGACCACCCTGTTTCCTTCTGTAGGTCAGTCTAGAGCCCCTTAATTAAAAATGTTAGGGCCTGAAAATATTGTATAATAATTAGAAAATAATCAGGCCAGTCAACTTCCTGTCGACCGTCCCGTTGACACATTTCTTGTTGCTTTGACACAAAATGCATACAGTTACAGTAATACGGCCCTATGCCTTTAAGGGGGGGTTGCCATTGTGAGATATGTGAGCCGCCATCTTGGAGAGTGTGTGTGTGTGTTTAGGTTTATCAGCTATAGCAGACGCTGGGTCGAGAGAGGCGAATACGGTCATGGCATGTAACTGTGTGCTTTTCCCTGTTCATAAAAAGAAGAGAATAAATGAGAAACTGACTTGCCTCCCTCGTCCTAATCTATTAATACCCTTGTTAAATTGTGTTAGCACGTGAGCCGAATTAGCATGATTAAATATTGCGGGTGCGGTGTGGGTCGACAAAACAGAACCTGTTCAGAACTCTGCCGCTGTGGTTCGGTGGAAAGAGCAGACCAGCGTGCTGACCTGAAAGGTCCTCGTTATCTTCTACATTTACTCTGGCACAGAGGAATTAAATCTGGTGTTGGTCTCCCCTTACCTACTATTCTAAGCTTTTGTTCAAGGAAACAATCTGATTGGCTGCTAGCTACCAGAGGCAGCAGGGCTTTGTGCTTTTGACAGTTCATAGACACAACATGAAAATGTTTAGGTGCTGGCGCAAACTTTACATATTTCATACATATTTATAGTTCATGAAAACATAGACTATGGAATCTGGATCGGTACGTGTGGATCAGTAACGTCAATCCATTATTTCATGAGTGAATTATATGAGTATCAGCACCTGATTCCGATATTGAATTGGTTCGGTCCCAACTCTAAAATAAATGTAAATGATAAATGAATAGCTGAATGCATTGATTTACAGTAAAACAAAAAAAAGGTCACTCACTATAGAAACTGAAAAACAACATGCTTCCACGGCCTGACATTTTGACATCTTGAATTCACATCGTTGTGACGTAGGGAAAAATCTGCTATGCAAGATGCTATAAATATGCAGGCCAGCTGTGTACAGGCAAGGGGTCTTTGCCCTGGTTCTGGATGCCCTCCGTGGGCCCCTGCTGGTCTGAAATGAATTGTTGAGGCTTACCAGACAGCGTGCAGCGCTCCTGCCATGATGGGGCTTACAGTGTGGCAATCATGGTGGAGAAAGTGTTCTCTGGCCATATTGCTAGCTATCAAGGCCTGGTTTCATGAACAACGGGACATTTTCTATTTTTAGCCCAACGTTCAGTCTCATATTTGAGAGAGTGATTTACAGTGCCATTTGTGCCTTTTGCAATGATTGGCGAGTTAAGATGCGTCTTTGTAAGGGTGCTGCTGGCAGGGGTAGTATTGGTTCCATGGGACTCCAGGATGGGCTGGACTTGGCTTCCTTCCACAACTGTTTGATACCCTATTTATTCAGAATTTCTTGTTTAATTCATATAATTTCTGTTAATTTCTGGTGCAAAGTCTAGTAACAAAACAAATACAGATATAAAATAACCACTGTCCTTCTGTAATAAAAAATAATTTATATTGTCTATATAGGAAACCCACTGAATGATAAAGATGGTTCCCAAACAGTTTAGGTGAAGAAGTTTAGCTTACTGTATGTGTGTGCAAATGTGCATATGCGCAAGCATGTACTGTATGTGTGTCGGTGCGTCATTGCTACACAGACACAGGATTCTACAGAAGTATTAAGAAACATCTCCTTATCATAACTCTCAAAAAAACATTAGCTGCAGCGGGGGTTTGTCTTGTCCCTGGGGGCCATTTTTCTGTAGTAATTTATTTCTATTTATGTATTTCTGAAACATATTAAATGAAAATGTTTCAAAGGTCAGCAGAAGCCCACACATTAATGCTGAAGACCTGAGGGACAACTCAAGATCTTATTCTGACTGTACCTCATGTGAAGTGAACAAAAAAAAAAAACCTGGCTGTATACGTTTTCAGTGGATGGATGATGTTTAACAGACAGCCTGCTGGTGTGACTGGTTGAAGTGGAGTGAAAAGTTCACAAGGGAGGTTTGCCACTGTGTGAATCAGCTCAGACAGTCTGTAAACCTGTATGTGGATCTGTGGGGGAAATGTAAATATAGACGTTACCGTAGCAACAAAGCAAGGCTGGGTGGATCGGTCTTTCAAAGTGACAATCAAGCTGGCGGGGATGTGTGATTAGAGTGTGAGTGTATGTCTGTCTGTGTGTGTGTGTGTGTGTGCGTCCGTTTGTGTGAACGAAGAACTGCCCTCCAGTCCCGGCCCTCATCTCCAACTGACGCAATCTTCATCCTTTCCCGGTAGACCTTAAGGTTGAACAACCTTTTTCTAAAGCATTTACTTTCTCATGCTTTTTTCACCTTCTTCCTCTTCCTGTTTTTCCTCTCCCCCTTTAAATGTGTCTAATTCTCCAGAAGGCCTGTAATAAGGTAAGCGTATGTGGGCGAGTGTTTGCCTTCTCCATGTGCCCCCCAGGTGCATGTGGACACTATGTTCCCATGCTCTTCAGATGTCTCATTGCCATTCTGACTGGATAAACCAGCCTCAGAGATGCAGAGTGGTCTCAACAACTGGCAGTTGGCATCGTACTCCCTGACATGCCATTGCGTTATATTTCCCAAGAAAAGGAAGAACAGCTATACACAGACCCCAAGTGTTCAAACGAAAGGCCACGGCAGATCACTATGCATGTTTGCTGTTCTGAAATTTGATTCCTTTCCCAGTGTACCAACATAAAGTTGGGACTGTTCATTTTAATGGTTGTAGGGGGAAAAATGCTTTTCCCAAGATTTTAAGGGACCGGCCATGGTTAACAGGATGGTTAACAACGATTAGGGTCCGAGGTCCATCCACTATAGTCTCATAAAATCCTGGGGGAAACACTGGGATAAAGACGTCACAAAAAAGCGATTCTGTAAAAATGGGTTGTAAGAAGTGATTTTAAGGTCATGCAATGGAGCTGGGTCAACTGCAATGGAGCAGGGTCCACTAGCCTACAGAACAATGATGGTAGGTTTGCAGCGTGGATGCTAGCTGAAACAACAGCTGACAGGAAAAAAAACTTACCCTATTACATAAATTTCCTACTATTTAAATTGTGGATGGTGAAATATTTTGGAATAACACTCCTACATGGACACTGTAGAACACTGTCCTACATCAAGGTGTCCATTACATTATGTCACTATGCATTGTCACTACAGTATGCATATGCACCCACTACACACGCACACAAACTGGCCACAGTGTTGGCTAGTGTGCCCCAGTAACCTAAGCCTGTGGGATTACACTTTTCAGAACAGAGTAAACCTGGTAACCCAGACGGCAAAAAGGATTTACTGTATCTTGCCTGCAGCCTTCTGCTGTAGTGTTTCTACAGGTAAGCTATTGCGTCATGGCAGAGTTAGGCTTAGATAGATCATGGAGTACATGAGTACATACAGTCAACATACAGACACCTTTTTTCCCCACTTTTGGCTAGTTACTGGGTTGCTAGCCAGCCATTAGCATTTGCTTTATATGTGAATATGTATGTGTTTTGAACATCACTCAACCTAACTTGTTATATAAATTATTATAAGTATTTTTGTAAAATATTTGTCTTCCTGAACAAAATGTTGATTTTCAAAATAACAGTTATTAAAACAATGAATAAACGTCACACTGAATCTTAAAGAAGGATTGAACTTTCGTTTCACAGCTGTAGTTCCCTTACCTCAATATTAAGTCTTCCCACTGATGGGACATGCAATAACACCCCGTTAACTGCTTCATATTTTAGTTACAAGCAGGTTTTTGAGACTCGGAATGGGAGACAATAGAAGTGAATGGATCCAGGTAACATAAACAGTCAAATGTTCTACAAAACCAATATACCCCTTTACATTTGTGTGTGAAATGAAACATTCTACCCTGTTTGCTGACAGTTGTGTTAGGCATTCTGAAAAGATTAATAGTTGAAAATTGCATGCAACCAATAGTTGTTTTAAATGTTGTCAGATTGGATCTTGCATGTGTGTTGTGGCTCGGTCTAGGCCCAGTAACCTGTGGATTGTGGAGTTTTACACACTAAACCAGATTCTATCACAGCTGACAGACCTGCTAAGTCTCTTTGTTCAGCCAGGGTCAGCTTTCCCACTGAGCAACATCACACACTGCTCTAATTCTTATTCAGCGTTGGCTCCTAACCTTGGCTAGCAGGAAGCCAGATACAATGGGACACCTGCATTGCCTTTTAAATGGGTACATATCTCACCTGGCAGAAGTGTCAACCCATTCCTACCTTGCCTTATCTGGCCTGCCCTCCTACTGCCACCTCTGGGGCTCTATTTATTCGCCCCGTCTTCAGCTGGCCCAAGATAGACAATTATCTGCTGCCGAGTTTAGTGCAGGCCAACTGAGGCCGTGTGCGTCAGGCTACTTGCAATTGTGCCCCTTGGCTTTCATACCAGGGATTCAGGGATAAGTGCGACTTGGCCAACACTGCTCATTGGCTGGCCCTTCCTGTGGGCCCAAAGCCCCAAGGGTTCTTACGTCAGGGATATACTCCCGTTTTCGTTGGTATCTTGTGAAGTCTTTGGTCATGACTGAGCAGTTAGTATCCAGCTCTCACTGTGTCACCCTAATTCATAGCACTTCTCTGCTGAAGGCTTACTTTCAAGGAAACTTGAAAATGCATTTCTCTACAAGAGTGGAACTAATGTGAACGAATGTTAATTAAGGTAGTCAGTTGAGTCAGTCAATTGATGCTGTCTCATTCCCTGAGCTAAGCAATCATGCCCTTAGTTCAATTGCATGCTTTTAAAGGGGCCATAGAACGGAAAACGGCATTTACCTTGGCATTTTATCTTCTATTCTATTCTATTTTATCTTGTCTTTTCTTATTGTATCTTATCTTACCTTCTTAGTTTAATGAGGGTTAAGAAAAGGTTCATAAGTTTCTTTTACTTTCTTTTACTTTCTCTCTCTCTCTCTCTCTCTCTCTCTCTCTCTCTCTCTCCAATGAATGAAGCTGAACTCTAACTATGGGTCAAACCTATGTACTCTTTCACTGTGTGGCACAAAAGCATCTGGGTGATGCACTCTGTTGCCCTTTGCTCTGACGAGTATTAAATGACTGCGTTTACAGCCTCTGGGAAAAGGAGCAACAGTGCAAACATATAAATATACAGTATATGGTGTTTATTAATTTTCAGCGGGATTTAGTGGAAGGGTATTTCCATTACATGGTCCCTGTAGCAACCTACTCACATTGACACGGTTTGTCATTGACTAAAAAGAGGAGAATTAAGAAATAAAGTTCTCGCTGACCAAGTTATTTCCATAAGACTACAATGGACATCTGTTCCACATCACCCCAACAAAATACTTTAAACAAGCAAATTGTACAGTAAATGCTTAATTTAATCTATGCTCCCACAAGATGTCTCCTGTGAAGGATGCTAATGCATTTATAGTTATTTCTTAAGTGAGATTTCAGAAAAATTCTTGCTAAGTACATCAGTAAAGGTGTAGTTATGACCAACCAAGGACTGATTTACTTTAGTTTTTTAGAATCAAAATGGAACGTCATCTTTCTAAGAAGGTGGCCAGATAAATGACCGGTTTTTCTATCAGCTTTCTATGGAAGCATGGATTGAACACAAATAAAAGAAACATCCTTGGCACATTTCTCTATAATACTATAATATATAATTTTACAGTTTTTTTGTCCAAACAGTTGTCACATTTTCAAAACTCTAAACACAATCAGCACAGCATGTCATGTCGTTTTCACACAATATGCAGTCAGTGAACACATTTCCACAATGCTTACATTTTCTTAACAGACAAGCTATACCTCCCAACATAATGATGGATTGTTTTTGTAGTATTTACGAATGTTAACACACAACATCCCACAATAGCAAAAACATTTTTCCAAACCTTAGATACAGTATAAAAACCTCTGCTTCTGCAATGATATCAGTTCAAAAACAATATATCTCAGCTGATAATAAACAAACAATTGAATAATTGACACACA
>JAOEHI010002031.1:0-12055 GCA_025447815.1 Percopsis transmontana
TCCGGGTAAGACATAACGCTCTTACACACACACACACACACACACACACACACACACACACACACACACACACACACTGATACAGAGAGGGCTTTGCGACTTCAAAGAAATGCTTTTTGGCTTTGCTATGACAACCTTGTAGCTCTCATTGCCCTCAGCTCACACACTGTACACCACAGACATACAGTACTTCTGCTGCATCAAAATGCTCCATATTTACATCAATTTGCTAAAGGTGAAACGGGACTACTGCGCTTTGCAAAACTCACAGTAATACTGTCCAGCACCAACCAAAGTTAGCAACAGTCTCTCAGACGTAGGCGCAGCATGCAACGGGGATTTGTTTTGCGACACTGAAAACATGACGGAAGGCAGTGACAGTGCGCCGGAGACTTTTCAGCCTTCTAAGCAAATCAAATGTGCATATTAAAGCAAGCTTTAAGCCCGTTGCACACCAAATGCGGAGCTGAAGCGGAGCATGTTAATCAAAGAGAGTTTGCACACTTCACACAAGGCGGCGAATGAGCAAATGTACACCATTACAAAATATATTTTGAGGACTCCCTTTTAAGACACACACCTAAGGGGTACATAGGGCAGCCAGGCAGCTATAATTTTAATTTTTTAATGTTTATGCAAACAAAAATTGCATAGTGCTGCTAATTTGTTTGTGGTTTTATATATAAAATGTATGATTTCTGTGTGTATGTCAGTACTTTTAGCAGTTTTCAGCACATTTTAACAATACCGCAATAATACTGATAACCATGATAATTGTGGTCACTATAATCATGATATGAAATTTTCATACCGTTTCATGTCTAGTCAGGGTTCTTTCCCACTGTATTGTTGTTGATCTTTCCTTTTCTGGGGGCAGTCTGTACCGATACAACATGACATTATTTAAAGGCAGAGGGGAATCTAAAGTGCTCAGCAGTGGGTTGTATCCCGAGTTGCCCATTGAGATATTATCCTCCTTTTATCATGGCTCAAGGACACTCTCTGGCCCATCCATTCTGCCTCTACTCCCTGGCAGGGTGTGTGGGTCACATCGGACAAGCAGCATATCTCATGTCGGTTAAGAAGCATGCTTTGTCAACATAAGATGGTTTCCAGAGTGCCAAGTCTTATGTATATCATGGGTACCTATTAATCCAGCCATATAAGGGGGTTGGTCTCTGGTTTTAAATGGAATAGTATGTTTGCTCGCCAGAATGTATCGTAGACTCACTAAGGTTGCAGAGACTTCAATACAAACGGGAATGAGAGGCTAGGCTAGAAAATCATGAAAGTCAAGGAAATTACATTACACAACAATTATTTTGACACACACACATATATATATGTATATATGTATGTATATATATATGTATGTTTATATATATTCCCAGTTAAGTATTTCCTTGGCAGTCTCAATGCTAATATTGTATATATTATATTATATTTTGTAATCTTTTGGTGGCAGTCTCAATGCTAATACCTAAATGCTATAGCTTTTCTAGTTCTTGTACTGTGATGTACACTGAAAAAAAAAAAAAAATGCACATATATGCATATATATATATATATATATATATAAATAATGTTTATATGGTGACGAGGTCGACTGTAAAGCCCGCCCACAGAGAAAGCTGATAGGTCTAATTACTTGCCATTCAGGATGCTCTCTGTAATTATCTTGCTACATCTCTCTCACTCTCTCTCGCTCGCTCTGAACAAAAAAAAAATCAATTTCCGGGATATTGTATGTAATTTGCAGGCAGAAGAATCCCAGAACTTGAGAGGGGTGGGACATCTGTAACTGTATATGGTCACTCATGCCAGAAGCATTATTATGTTGATTTAATTTTTTCTTTTAATCATTAACAATCATTTCCTGTGCTTGCCCATAGATCCGATCGGACCATGACAAGAATCGCTCCCTCAGGTACAGCGTGACAGGGCCCGGTGCCGACCAGCCCCCAACTGGGATCTTCATTATCAGCCCCATTTCTGGAGAACTGTCAGTCAACAAGCCCCTCGACAGAGAACACATTGCCAACTTCCATGTAAGTCAAAAACCACTGAATAAAATGCTTCTCTGCTACAATCGCAATAGTGGAGGATGGCCTTTAATGATTTCCTAATATTTTTCAAGTGTATTTTACAGCCTTTTTAACGAGGTAGAATGGGTTCTCTTTGGCCTTGCTGTACATTCTTGGCAGTTGGCATGGCTCAAGGATACTCTATGGCCTCCGTTTATAGTGAGCGGGGCATGGTTGAAGGTCCCCTGGGATGTCTGACTTATCTGAATTTAATGGATTTATTATGAGGCTTTTGAGTTAAACAGGCACGTGGTTAATACATTGCGATAATATCCAGGTCCTTCAAGGCCCAGTTAACACTTTAGCTGTTGCTAGCATTTCTCCTTAAATCGGGCAGCATAAAGATCTCAGTGCCATCATCAGGCAAAAGCCTGCTGCCTAATTTTAAGGTTGCGCAAAATAGATTTTTATTGAAGGTAATCGTATAGTTTGTCTATGAAATGTCTATGCTGATTTCAGTCAGATTCGGAAATCCTGTTAGATCCTTCGCTGTGCACAGGCAAAAATTCCCAAGAGTCTTTCAGTTTATTTTGTTAAAGAAGTCATTGAATTCTTAAAAGTGTGTTTTTAGGATATTGTTTTCCATTTGTCTGTACACTTGAGTAAATTATTGTTCTCGTACTGCTTGATGTGAACTATAAGCCAAAATCATTTATATAGTCCGTATTTTTCCTCAGCTGAGAGCCCATGCGGTGGACCTGAATGGCAACCAGGTAGAAAACCCTATTGACATTGTGATCAATGTCATCGACATGAACGACAATAGGCCGGAGTTCGTCCACCAGATCTGGAACGGTTCCGTCCCTGAGGGGTCCAAACCTGGTAAGGCTCCAGACAGGGCCACCCCCGGCACCGACTGAGTAGTGCCACCTTATTATAAGCACATCAAATAGCCCCGATGGCACTCTTGGGGGCAGCCACTTGTTAACTTAGCGGGTGTGAATCATCGCTGTAATCTGTGCTACTAAGAAAGTGCCTTGGAAGTATATATTACAAAGCTTTGATTCTGCAGTACGTTTAACTCCAAATGTGTTTTGTAACCAATGTGGAGTGCTCAATAAGATTTAGAATATAAAGGATTTGAAAGTTGACATTTTTTGACTCTTATCTATTTCTATCCACACCCCAGGGACTTTTGTCATGACGGTAACATCTGTTGACAAAGATGACCCCAAAACGGCTAATGGGATGCTACGTTACAAGATCCTTTCCCAAAATCCCGAGAGTCCAACCTCCAATATGTTCACCATCAACAATAAGACTGGAGACATCATTACAGTAGCAGCTGGCCTGGACAGAGAGGTTTGTTGGTTTGCTTTAGTTCTTTCCTTCCTTACTTTTTTTTTCTTTTTTCTTTCCTTCCTTCGTTCCTTCTTCTCTTTATTTATTCTTTCTCATAGATTATTGTTGATGCTTTGCTGTAGCAGTTTTACATGTGTAGCGAGTTAGCAACATCCCCTTGTCTTTTTTCCCACCAATAAGCCATGGGTGTTTTTTGTGCAAAGACAAAACCTAATATCTTTTTTGTCTCAGAACCAGTGAGCCCAGTGGAATGTTGTTGATTACAAACCCTGAGTGAGAAATCGAACTGGGCTCAGCCTCTTTACACGCATTTACTCGTACATGGAGGGTGCATGCATCACTGAGCAGCTAATGGCTCTTCTTTCTCAGTCTGCCTTTTCTCTCTCTTTTCTCTCAAGCTTCTGTTTTTGTATTCCTCTTTTTTTTTAACCTATTTAATTTCTTATTCTCTTTCTTGTTATTTTCTCTGCTGTTTTTTTCTCTATACAGTATATATAAAGAGCATGTTTTTTTGGATAGCAAGGCTGCGCTAGAATTAAGAAAACAAAAACAAGTAAATAATGCTGTAGCCAGTTGGTGCAATTCTGGTGACTGCTCTATCACTCCCACCTTGAGGCCGGAGGTTTATGTCCGCCAGTTGCCACCATGAAAGTAATTTGCCCAATTCTCATTACTTGGCAACTGGTCTGTCACCTGAGTGACTTTTAACATGAAGGGAGTCATTTGTTACCTCTGGATCCCGCTCATATTTCATAATGCAATACACAGCAGAGGTGGGAGTTTCACACATGCCTTTGCAAACTTGTGTCCTCCCTTATAAGGAAGAAATGTGTGCACATTAACGGCGCCATTAGCAGTCGCTGCATTTTAGAAGCTTGCAAAGTCTAATTTGAAAGCTATGGGTTCAGTACCATAATTTATATATAGCGGGGGTTCCCCTGCTACGGAGGGTTTTGAATTAGAATTTAGAATTAACACAGTGGCAGAGGTGTCGTTTTTGACGGGAAAACTGCTTAGTCACTAAGCCTTACTGGACCTTTTAATACTGTTGGTAGATAAAGGCAATGTGTGTTTTCAACAGTTTTCTTTTTTCTCTCTTCCCTCTAGAAAGTGCCTCAGTACACACTGATCATTCAGGCCACCGACATGGAGGGCAATCCCATGTACGGCCTCTCCAACACGGCCACCGCTGTCATCAGGGTGACCGACATCAATGACAACCCACCGGAGTTCACTGCTGAGACGGTAGGAAGCCCACTCATAGCTGTGACCATAACAGTGCACTCTCTGCTGAAGCAGCAGAAAGACCCAATCCCAGTGTGGCTATATGTGCATGCACCACTTCTGCTTGCCCAGCATTGCTGAAGCCATACAGGCATACCAGTTGCCAGCCATGCATGTACAGTTATAGCCCCCCTGTAAATGTTGACACAAGTAAGTACTGGGACGGGAAGTCTATCAGAATGTACGTGACATTTAGTGTGCTTGTGTAGCACTAAAACATCTATTGGTTCTGTTGGGTTGTTAGAGAAGGAAGGGAAGATGTCCACGATGGCATTATAAGTAACCCTGGATATAGCCGTATGTTAACTACCCTGTGTTCTCTATGTTCATGGTTTATTCACACAGTTCTTCGGCGAGGTGCCTGAGAACCGGGTGAACGCCATCGTGGCCAATCTGACGGTGACTGACAAGGACCAGCCCAACACGCCAGCCTGGAACGCTGTCTACAAAATCACCAGCGGCGACCCCACCGGGAGATTCTCCGTGCCCACTGATCCAACAACTAACGAGGGCCTGGTAACCGTTGTCAAGGTAAGGCCGCACCACCAAACTCCAGAGCTGCGTCTCCTGAGATGTTTGCCTTGAATACAGAAGTTTGCTGCACTGTATCTAGGCTATCCTGAGCTCTGCTACAGGTCAAACTGTCAATTTTTTTGTTTTGATAAATAATTATAAAGAACATTTCTTTTCATTGGCGGGTACAAAAGTTTTCTCCCAGATGTTTTATAATGGCATATCTAGATCTAGATGTGTTTTGTCAGAAGCATCCAGCACGTAAGAATCAAGTTAAAATTCAATCAGCAAAGCAATAAAAATTTTTTATCTGTGGACTGTTTCCTGTAATAGCGGATGATATAAAAAGAGGGAGCATACTTTGTACCAAATCTGCTCGTTCAAGCTAGCTCAACCTTAGATATGTTTAATTATGCATTATTGTATGAATTATGTTCTTTGTCTTTATAACCGAAATTGGTGTACTCCACCCGTGTGTGTGTGTGTGTGTGTGTGTGTGTGTGTGTGTGTGTGTGTGAGAAAATGGTGTGCTTGTTTTTCTCCTGTTCCATTTCGCATTTTTTTTTTTTTCGTTTTGTTTCACACCACCCCTTTTATTTCCCCAGCCTATTGACTATGAAACCACCAGGACGTTTGTTCTGACGGTGCTGGCGACAAACGAGGTTCCGCTGTCGCGAGGCATCCACTCCCCTCGCCAGTCGACTGCCACCGTCTCCATCAGGGTGATTGACGTCAATGAGAGCCCCTACTTTGATCCCAACCCCAAACTGGTCAAGCTGGAGGAGGGAATGATGCCAGAGTCAACACTGACTACGTTCACTGCGCAGGACCCCGACCGCTTCATGCAGCAAAACATCAGGTACCGTGGCTAAGCAATAGAGAGAATAGACAAGGACTCAGCGAGGCTTCAAATCCAATAACAAGATTGCAACTCAAAACCACGATGATTAAAACACATTTCCCTTTCCTTCTTGAGGCACATAGTTAGGAGATCTAATGAGACGACTATTTTGACCAATTGATATAGATCAGATTTTGCTCATACCAAACATGTTTGCCTCCTTTCAGATATTCAAAACTGTCCGATCCCGCCAACTGGCTAAAGATTGACCCCAACAGTGGTCGCATCACGACGATTGCCATGCTGGACCGCGAGTCTCCCTACGTAAAGAACAGCCTGTACAACGCAACATTCCTGGCTAAAGATAACGGTATGGCCTGTTTTAGCTGTGTTACCAGGCTCTCACACTCTGGTCCAAACTATTAAGAGCAGTAAGGAATTGCTAATGCTATAGTTGAAGTTAGCTCATTCTTTGAAGGTTATTCTCCTACCAAAAACTACATTGACAACTTTTGCAATGAACAAATGCATGAGAAGTCCATCGTATTCTTTCACTCACAAGAACAAAAGCAGCCTCCATGCTTGAAGGTGAACCCTGTACCAGGCCTTGTACCAGTCACTTGGAATGTCTGGCACAGTGGCTGCCTTTAGTTGAAGGTTAATGTGGTCATGATTCCAGAACCAGCCATTCTGTGAGGTTATGTTCACCCCTTTTCCTGCATTGCAGAGGTTTTACCTCTGTTCAGGTTTACCCTTTTTCCACAGAGCATTGCTCAGGCCAATAGGCTTAAAAACCCCACCAATAAAGAGGTTTCTCAGCATTAATGGGTCAGGATTGGATGAGTAGCTCCTCTGAGCGTGGCCTGAATGATAAAAAAGCCTCTTAGCTAGTGAATACATAGAGGAGGCTGGGAGCAGCGACAGTGTGCTCTGTCTGTCTCTCTGTTTTAGCATTCCTGTGCGGCGTCCTTCATCGGGAAGACGATCTTTAGACGCACGTACACACACACACACACAAACACACACACAGACACACAAACACGCTCTTACGCTCCACCACTAATCAAATGTACTGAAATGTACTGATAGCCTGTTTGAGATTAGCCTTCCAGATATGTATGTCATTTGGATTGGCCTTCTCCCATCCAAAGCAGATTACTTTGATCAGGCTATCTGCCGAGACAAGAAAATGTTTTGTTCTCCTATGACGACAGCATAATTGCTCGTAAATTAGGGAAAGGAAACTTTTTATTTGTAATTGTGTTTAATTTAGTTTGGTGCAATTTTCAGTGGTGTTCATGAGTGTTTGTATATTTATACAGTGTATATATTTATTATACTATATGTGATGAAAATAAAAATAAAGTATTTTATATTTTGCAAGCCGCCTCAAGTGAATGTTTTAAAAGCAATGATATACACTGAACTTGTAATAGTAAAACAACATAAAACCAATATCCTCATCTATCTGCATGCCCTGTGTGTGTTGCTGCTTTCTGTCTCCCAGGTATACCCCCAGCAAGCGGCACAGGGACTCTTCAGATCTTTCTGCTGGACATCAACGACAACGCACCTCGGGTGTTCCCCCAGGAGGCGGAGGTGTGCGAGAAGCCGGAGCCCAACGCCATCAACATCACAGCTCTGGATGGAGACTTAAACCCCAACGCCGGGCCGTTTGCCTTCGAGTTGGCTCACAAGCCCACAGACGTCAGGAGAAACTGGACCATCACGAGACTTAATGGTAAGACAACACAGCAGTATGAGGCACTGGACTGGGCTATCCAGGAAAACATGGATGTTTTTGTTAGGATTCTCCCTCACCTTTCACTGCCTTGAAATGATTCGAGCTCACAGAAGTTCTTGAGCCCTAGTGCTGGTTTATTCCTGAACCGTAGTGATTCCTTCCTTGGCTCAAGATAATACAGTACAAATTCTGCTTTTCATTTATGCCTTAAGATTTTTTGTCATTTAAACCACCTAAGTGTCTCAGACTACATTTGGTCATGCGCTACAGTGACATCATCAGGCCAATCTTTAAATAACACATTTTAAACCGTAACACTGAAAAGTTGACTGTGAAATGGTGCTTCTGTCAAGACTACAGACTGGTAATCTGAAGCTGCATTTCCCCTTCAGCTACAGGACAGGAAGTTATTCTACTTAACGATAGTATTGCATTTAACTTCCATTCTGAGCCTGTTTATGATTAAATTAGTGTTATTGATTTCACTATTAATATTATTCCTATGGAGTTTCACCCATCAGAATTCACTGCCAGTATGTGTAAATGGTAAATGTCATATTATAGCTGTATGTTATCTTTCACATTCATTGGATGTGAGTCGATTGTACATTTACATTTACAGCATTTAGCAGACACTTTTATCCAAAGCGACTTACAGTCGCAATCAGTACATTTGGCGACAGCTGAACCAGCTAACCACCAGTTATTGCAAGCATACAACATTGTCCTAGAATATGAACAGCATCATGTTCAACATCATCAGATTTCTTAATTTATGCATTTTTCAGTATATTTCTCGAAAATGATCATTCACCCCTCAAAATTAATTAATTGCTAGCAGACTAAATTCCGGCAAAGTGCTTGATATTCTAAGAACGGATCTAACAGAGTAGAAAGGAGAGAAAAGAGGATAGAACAAGGATTGTTATAGAGGACTTCTGTTAGTGGGATTAGCGCTATGAGGTATCCATAGCAGTTGTTCCCCTATATACCAAGCAGCCTTTAACTGATTATGCTAATTTTATGGACAGATTCACGTGTTGTGTTTTAACGATTTGATACTGCAATATTAAAATACATTAAGGGGATAATAGACCTATGGATTAGAGCAGCTGGGAATCTAGCCCAAGCCGCGTTACTACAAGGTAGTCCGTAGATTTATGAGCTGCAAATCTAAATCCTTCCAGTAGTTTAGACTAGATATGCTGATGCAGCTCGCAGGTAAGGTTCATGCTGCACATTTGTGGTAATAAGGTCATAATCGTACTGTGAACACAGTCCATGACAACGACTACATTTTCCATTGGAGTTAATCCTCATGGAAAATGCTCATGGTTGCCAGCAACAGAAACGGGCCTGTATTGTAGTCTCAAACACAATAGTTCACTGTACACTAACAATGGGGGAACTGGAATCGCTGAGCACACAATACGCCCCCTACCTCTCCCAGGTGACTACGCCCAAGTGAGCTTGAAGATCGGCTTCCTGGAGAATGGCATCTACGAGTTGCCCATCATCATCACGGACTCGGGCAACCTGCCCATGTCCAACACATCCTACCTGCGCGTCAAGGTGTGCAAGTGCGACGTCCACGGAGACTGCACCGACCAGCAACACATCATCTCCGCCGGCCTGGGCACGGGCGCCATCATCTCCATCCTGCTGTGCATCATCATTCTCCTCAGTGAGTGTCCATGTTTGTTCAGAAGGAACGAATGGTTCTGACCGTGGCATGCTGCTGTCTTACATCCCCCCCCCCCCCATACCTTGCCATTGACACACACACACAGGGACGTATTCAAACCCTTTATTGAATAATAATTAAATAGGTTTATTATTTTCAAGTAAAAATGTTCAATATACCACAGACAATACTATTACCCTCATAAAGAATGGCAGGCTCTATGAATATGCAAATGTGATTCAAACAATGGCAGGACACAACATTGGGGAAATACAACCGTACACGTTTGAGTCTAGGCAGCTTCCCGTGTAAGGATGCCTCTGAAAGCCAGGATTTTATGATCAGTTTACATTTGGATGTCTCTCTCTCTCCCTCCCTCCCTCCCTCCCTCCCTCCCTCCCTCCCCCCCCTCCAGTCCTGGTCCTGCTGTTTGTGGTGTGGATGAAGCGGCGTGATAAGGAGCGCCAGGCCAAGCAGCTCCTGATTGACCCCGAGGACGACGTGAGAGACAACATCCTGAAGTACGACGAGGAAGGTGGAGGAGAGGAGGATCAGGTAGATATCCCACAACATAGAAATGCTATCTAAAATTCAAATATAGCTCCATGCTATGCAGTCTGGGCCCACACGCACACATTGGATTGTAATAATGACCGCTTGTTAGCGGACGGACGGAATAATTTAATGCGATTGGTAGTAATAACACAAATGGGGATATTATATTTGCTGCTAGCTAAAGTGGCGTAAAATGGTCTGGTGGTTCAGGTAGGCTTTAGGTGAGATGACTGGAAGACCTCAATCTGCCTCGGCCCACAGCTAAATTAGCTTCAGAGACTTGTAATTGGAAATCTGATGTCATTTAGAGGCCGGCATCTGCCGCGCTGTTATAATGAAGCTCTGTCTAAGGTAACAATATGACAAAAAAGCCATTACACATCTGCCAGTGATTAAGCAGGAAGGAGAATGCACACACACACACGCAGTTGGTGATTCTGAAACAGTTGTGAAAGGGAACTTGTTCAAAAGCAGACTGTTGTGTGATGTAGCTTCACTCAGAAGGCAGAGGAACTGGCACATAGATTTATTGAAAATGAGCTTCCATTTTGAGTGGCGCAGAAGAGGGCGTTGTGGCAAAAGAAAATGGTCTTGTCTGTGGGAGTGAGTCGACGTTGGGTAAAAAAAAAATGGACCTGACTTTCCCCAGCAATGTGATCTTCATAATGTCCACCTCTGTTCTTCCTATCTCCCGCCGCTGAGGAAATTGAAGTGTCAGGCTGGCGGTCGCTTCCAAAGTATATGATTTGAGATGCCACAGCCATCGGCCTGGTTGTATTGGTTTGTGGAGAGCAGATAGCTGATCGGAAAATGCAGAAATAACATCCAGTCGAGTGCGTGGCCAAAAAGAGGCAGTCCATCTCGTACTGTAAAAAAAACTGAAGTACATTAACCCTGGTAGCGATGGCCGCCGTAGCCACTTCATTCAATCATTCGAGTGAAGGTTTGAATGATGAAGCCAGTCGCTAACAGACTTGGCTGTTGCCACTTTCACAGGAATAAACATACGAATCTTTGAAGTGTCCCATATGAAATGTAAGTCGGGTATACCAGGGGCAGCCGTGTCACCTTAAGACTGTGTTGAACGCGCCGTAGTGAACTTCTGCTAGGACCTTGTGGAAGGTCCCGCAGAGGCTAGGCTCAGGAGGACAGAGAGAACAGACAGCACATTGTGTGAGATGTGGTGGCCGTTGTACTGCTCTAGCTCCGGGCTCAGTTACTGTCATTATCCGTGAAATCTAATTATACGTGAATAATCAATGTGTTTGTTTTGGATTTTGTATATTTATTACTGTGAAATTGAGTGGGTGCTTGCCAAGTGTCTGCACACTGTACAAAATGTTTAATATATAAAAAAAAATGTATCATTGTCTGCAGCTATTTGCTTTCTGTGTGTGTAGGTACAGAAGCAAGCAGGCAAAGATATTAGAGATGGATGGCTTGCCTACATTTTTTTTTTTTTTTAAAGGAGGATGATCCATCATGCACGCCTATTGGGTACACCACAGATTCTCACACGCCATTTTCTCTGTCACATCAGCCCTGTCATGACCATGCCGTCCAGTTCATTCAGCTTTACTCTACGCCTCACCGTAGCAGAACTAGGCCTAACTCTGCGCACACACGCACGCACGCACGCACGCACGCACACACACACACACACACACACACACACACCAAGCCCCACTCTGTCCGCCCATGACTTTGCACAAACTTGAAGCCATTTAGGTTGCCTTGGAAATGTTAATAGGATTAGCAGTGGCTTATGCATATCCACCATTCCATGTCTGGGCACTGATTAGACCCAAACAGTCGCCGGCCCAACCTTTTCTGCGCAGCAGTAAGTGCAAACGTTGGTTGGACTTGTAGCTCCTTCCATGCTGCTTTAAACGCATCAAATTGTCCCAGAGCATGCTCTCCACAAACAAGATGAACATTTCCTTCATCCTCAAATTAAACGCGCCTTTCTAATAAACTGTGTGTGTGTGTGTGTGTGTGTGTGTGTGTGTGTGTGTGTGTGTGTGTGTGTGTGTGTGTGTGTGTGTGTG
>JAOEHI010002032.1:0-12053 GCA_025447815.1 Percopsis transmontana
CTCTCTCTCTCTCTCTCTCTCTCTCTCTCTCTCTCTCTCTCTCTCTCTCTCTCTCTCTCTCTCTCTCTCTCTCGACATCTGCAATCCCACCCTGGCAGCACCGATCCTCTATACTTCAACAAACAAACACTGGCCTTGAATCAGTGTGCGTGCAAGTATGTAACACTGGATTTCCTGATTGTGTGTTTAGAGTGAAAACAAACCATCTGGATTATCAGTACATCAGTTAATAACCCAGCGGACCCCCGTGATTACACCGGGCCCCTCCGATTACTTGCACACACACACACACAGAAGGGCTGTGTATTTGTGTGTCATGGTGTATCAATTAGAAGACAAGGAAGACACGGTGTGTGTTGGATGTTTCACTAAACATGGCCGCTGTACGCGACACTAAACATGGACTAAGTTGCTACTGGCTGCTCAGATAGAATGATGGACATTTGCGAAGCACCACAGCTAGGAGATCTGTTTCCAGATGGTTCTCTGGTGTGCTCAATCAGCGCATCATTCTAATGTTTCCGCTCTGATGAGCCCTCGTTTGCCCATAATCTGCCCATGAGTCTTCCTCTCTCGCTTGGTTTCTCCCCCAGCGTACTCCCTTAACACACTCCTTTTGTAATTCCCCTTCTTTGTCACTCTGTGGTCTAAACTCTTTGTTTTGATTAATTTCAGTAAAGATTATTGGCACATATTAAACTTTCAGAAACAATTCGAGCACAGAACTAGTACAACACAGATATTACTAACTAAAACTTGTAACACATCTGATAATGTTTTCTCTCTCTCTTACACTTTCTCTCTCTCTCTCACACACTCTCCCTATCTCTATAGGAGATGTCGCTAGTGGGCCCCGAGTCTTCATCAGAACAAGCCAGGAGAGTCTTCCAGTCCTTTGATCCTGAAGGTAAAGACAGCACTGCTACCTGAAATGCTCGTACCAGTAGTTTTCATTAGCATGACATTCCTGCACGCCTAAACTGTTAGAACATTAAAACTCCACGCATGGGAAAGATGGAGAATCCTTCAGTCACACACACACACACACACACACACCCAGGATCACACTGAGAAAGGACAACACACCAGCCCTGTTGCCTTTTCATTTTCCTCCTTCCTGGCGGAGCAGGTGCCTGTGTAGCCTCCTACGCCCCCTTGCCCCCCCCATCTCCTCCTCTCCTCTTCTTCTGTTGTTGTTGTTATGGTTGGTGAGATCAGATCCTCTCCCAGCTGAGTCAACCGGCCTCTCCCTCCTTTCCTCGAGCACCTCCTTCCCTCTGGCTAGGAGGTGATAAGGGGGAAGGGGAGGGAGAGGACACAGAACAGGGCTCAGTTTCTCAACTGGTGAGTCCCGACCCAAAAGTGGGCCGCGAGCTGGTGTGGAGTGGGTCGCGGACGTGTGCTTCGGCTCCGTCATTTTTAGTTTACCGAACATCCAATAGTGCGCTTTTATTTTGAAAGGTGATTTGAACAGTGCATGTGAAATAAATTACAATGGTTTGGAAATTGAATTATTTTAGGGTCGTTACCTAATGGATAAGGACAAATGTGGGTCCTCTGGTTAGACCAGTTGGAAACCACTGTACATGAAAGATTTAGACTCCCTTCTTAACTCCGAGGCTAAACTGACGGGGAGAGAGGCCAACCTATCAGAGGGATGTACATAAGTCCCTAACAACACTAGTGACTTATGTGTGCATGCGTGAGTGCTATGTATGTTCGACTGAGACAAACGCTGCAGTCACCACGCACAAACACACTGAATTGTTTGCAACGCGAAACAGTAAACAGTAAACAACATTCCTCATCATTCTCTCATGGTTTATAGAAACAATATGTCCTTGTGTGCGTGCGTGAGTTTTTGTTCCGGTGAGCTTATTCCTTGCAGCTGAGCGTAGTGTTGCCTGAACTGGCGGCCTTGATAACAAATATGTAAACACGCGTGTGCGGCCCATTCGGAATCCCACCAGAAAAGAGCGAGACGGCTCAGGGCATGACCCAGCTGCGACGACAGCGGTCCTTTCTCTTTTAATTTACCCATGTTCCTCGGCTGTCCCCTCTCGTCGTACAGAAAGCCGCCTCACTTGGCATTCTGCGTGCCATATGTTCACTATTCAAGCACACACTCGCACAAGGATACACAAACACACACACAGTCATGCTGTATATGAAGACATGAAACAACATTGATAAACATACACACTTGGGATGTGTATACACTACCGGTCAAAAGTTTTAGAACACCTCTATTTTTACAGTTTTTCATGATTTGAAGCCTACTGTCTTGTTATTTTCTTCTAAGGTATTTCTGACATAGCCTGGAGGTTCTTTTGTGTCATTATCTTGCTGTAGGGTGAACCCCTGACCAACTATAGGCGTATACCAGAGGCTATTGCATGGCACTGCAAAATGCTGGGATAGCAGTTTTGGTTCAGGGTGCCACTCACTCTGTGCAGGTTGCCGACTCCAGCAAAAAAGCCCCTGACCATCAAGCTTCCTCCTCCATGTTTGACAGTAGGTGTTAAACACAGAGGAATCATCCTTTCCCCTACTTGACGGCATACAAAAACCTGCGTGATGAACCGAAGATTTCAAATTTTACTTATTTTGCCCTTTTGGCAATGGCTTTCTTATTGCCACTCGACCTGTCAAACCTGCAGCTCAAAGTCTTCTCTTCACAGATGAAACTGATACTTGCTTACTTCGACCAGTGTTAAGCTGTGCTTGAAGCTGTTGTCCTATGAGCCACCTATCACGCAAGATGTTGACTCTCAGAAACTGTCAGATCTCTTGGCTTGACACCATGGCTTTAATTGCAATTTCTCTGAAAAATGCTTTTTTAAATAACTCTGAAATGTACATTATTTTTCTTTGGCAAACTAAACTCATATATATATATATATATATATATATATATATACACAGTATATAGACAGATATGTTGTAGCCAGCAGTGGACTTGAAGTGCATTAAAAAAGGGCCATAAATCTGTCCCTGTCCCATGTAGAGTCGGCACAGCTCCCTGTGTTAAGGAAGAAAGGCGCCAGACACGCACACATAAACACACCATGACTCACCAGACATACAGGCCCAAAATCTTTCCCAGCGTTCGGTGATCATACATGCCTCCAATGCACCGCGTCAAACCCTCCGTCGCCACGCTGACTGACCAACAAGTGGGGCACGAACGGCCGGACGCAACCCCCCCCCCCCCCCCTTCCCGAGAGCACTGAGTCAGGGCTTCATGTGGCCCTGCTCATGTGCTAGTGGTTAAATGAGACAGATAAGCTGTGCTGAAAACACGTGTCAGTGTTTAAAGACGGTCCTCTCAGGTAGAGCACTCATCACAACCGTGGAATGTAGGTCAGGGAGAGAGCACAAGGTGTGTGTGTGTGTATGTGTGTGTGTGTGTGTGTTTGTTTGAGAACTCCCAAATTGTGTTTCCAATAAGTGTGTAGCTGAAGGCCTCTGCAATATTTCAGCTCTGTGTGTCCTGCCAGATTTTTATGTTTGGCCCGGGTCAACCAATGAACCCATCTCTCTCTCTCTTTCTCTCTGTGTCTCTCTCCAGATAATGGTTTCATCCCAGAGTCTCTGTTGGAGGACGTGATGAAGTCCCTTGACCTTGTCTCAGAGCCTGACTAGTAAGTGATTACATGCTCAAGGCTTATTGCTCTGTGTGTGTGTGTGTGTGTTTGTGGCACCTGCAGATGTTCTAAAGTTCCAAGTCCTAAGTCACGGCCAGGCCAGGTCAGTAGCCCTGTGCTCATGTTTCACTAGCGGCCCGCTACAAAGCAAGGCCAGCGAGGGGCTACTATAAAAGCACAGGAAGAAAGCAGGGAAATAAAAGTGCGAGATAGAGCGAGACCATTAACTTTAGGAATAAGGACGGAGAGGGAGGGAGGGAGGAAACGCTTTAAAGAGCCGCTTCAAACAGAGGCACGTTCACAGCTAAGCCTCGGCGCTGCAGCCGTGGGCCTTGCCCAGTAACCGGACCGCTGATGTGCTCTCCAGACCCCCAGATGGCCGATACATCACAACACAACACCCACCAGCGGAGGAGGGACACTGCCAGTGCATTCTGCACAGCTAATGGGCTTGGTTCCAACTGTGGTGGGAAATATAAATATTCTTATGAAATAGAAAATTATAGAAAACATTTAGAGACTTACAATTCCTTGGAAAAAGCTGTTTCCCTCTTTGGGAAGAATAAAGAGCTATCTTACCCTAAAATGCTATCTTAAAATAACAAAAAAGCGATAAAAAGAGATCAAATTATTAGTTATTAGTTTTCTTTTCTTAACGTAAATCTCCTTTGTAAAGCCATTTTAGAAACCACCGACACATGCCTGAGCTACTCCATTTAAAACAAATTGAGTCTGACAGTGAAGACAAAGAGTAGCTATTGGAGTTTTTTTTTTTTTTACCTCCAAATTGTTTTTGCTCCATTGCGGCGATGACAGTTGACGAATTAGACTATGTTTTCTGTGTCCCCGTTAAAATCTCCCTGGGTACCATCACTTTGTCTACGAAGATATTCCCCCATTCACTATTCTGCGGATCAGCTCCAAAATTCGTCCCTGGACACCGTCTTCAAAGGCTGCTAGGCTCACTTCTTACAGGCTTGGAGACGAACGTGTTTCTGCTCCCGATTCACATCGAAACAGTCGTGTAAGGAGAACATATACACAGCTGACACTTCGCGAGACCATTTGTCATCTGCTTCACGGAGCTTTAACGTGCACTGCCTGACAGCTTTAATGTCTCAAGAAAACACTAAAAGTATTATAGATTCATAAAGAAACGCCGACAAACCACAAGTCAACTCGTTGTTCCACTAAAAACATGAATCTTCCACCCACGAGTGTGTCACACTCCAGAATACGTAGTGATTATTATTCCTTCAATAGCAAGCCGTCCATCCTCACCTCACAGCACTCCCCAGCATACAGTACTGGGTGGATAGGTGATAGGTGTGGAAACAGGCCTGTTTTATCTCATTGTATCAAACTGCCTTCTCTCCTTTTTGCCTTAAAAGGACAATCGGACAAGCCGTTTTATCACTGTGGGATAATAATAATAACACTGCTCCAACAAGCAGGAATGTCTGGAAAGAGGTATATTTAGTAGCACTGTGGTATTCTTGAAAACGTCCAACTTAAATCTCGCACGCACACACACACACACACACACACACACACACACACACTCACACACACTGACCAACCCACACGTCATAACTCCTCGTTGAGTGATGAAGTGACTGTAAATTGGGCCAGATTTGGTTTTGATACACGCCATCCCACCCACAGCACCCAGCGCGTTCGTACCCTAAGGACAGCTCTCTGCCTTCCCCTTGTCTTTAGCAGTGCTTTCCCGCTCCCCTGGTCTCAGAAGCACATTGTTCCCACCCTTTATTGACCACGTATTCCTTTCTTTTCCATGTTTGTCCCTCTGTCCCTCCCGTCTGTCTCAGTGTCAGCCTAATGAAGAGCAAACTTGACCCAGAGAGTTTGGGGATCATTCTACTGGGTCCTTTCCTGCTGGAGTTCTTCCCTGACCAGGTAGGTGTGTGTGTGTGTGTTGGGGGGGGTCCTTAAGGCAGTAGTTTACATCATTATACTATTACCAATCAGCAGTCCTACAGTACATGAAGTCGTCACTAGGGGGCTTCGTGGTCAAATCTGCACACTGTATGTAACATACTTTCCATCATACATAGGGTTCGTATGGTCATCGAACCAAGCATGTACGCACGGGCAAACACACAGACCCCAGTATCTAGTTCACACAGAAGAAGAACCCGTCTCAATATAAACCAAAGGCCTTCTCTGCCAGAAAACCATTCCTGTGGCGTCTCATATGAAACGCGCGTGTTCACCGTGATGTGATGTTCTGAGTCGACGGTAGGCTCCGAATCTGGTAGGGTACCTCCATAAAAAGCGAATGGGAGCAGAGAGCAAGAGCCAGGGAATGAACTGTGTTAAAGTGATCAGGGATTTAGGGACTCGGCAGAGGAACGCTACTCCGCCGCAGAGAAATCATACATCCATTATCCAGCTGGACTCGAACGCGCACGCACACACGCGCACACACACACACACACACACACACACACACACACACACACCTTAGACACACGTGGGATTGGACTAAGGGTTTGGGTTTCACACGTATATGCATATGGAAATGGCCAGGCTCTCATACGCACTATTAGCGTCTTTCAGACATGAGAAGTGCTTTGGCTCACTGTCGTCGTCCAGGATTTTCTTTTTCATCCAATTGGGAAGTAGGTGCATTAGTACACACACACACATAGGGCTTAACGTTAGGGTTTTTGGTTGCGGACCGCGGTATGTCGGTTTGACCGAGGGGTTGAAGAATGTCCCGCCGGTCTCCATCTATGAGTGTTTACCTCCGTCTCTGTCGGGCGCACGGGAACAGCCACTCACATGTTTTCTGCCTGTGTTGTAGGATTCAGGAATCCCAGACTCATTTCCTGTCTACCACTACAATGGACTTAAACAGTCCAACCACAACGAGAGGGTATGCCCCCCCCACACACACACACACACACTTCATTTCTCCCTTTCATACCCTCCTCATTACTCTCTCTCTCTCCCTCTCCCTCTCTCTTATTCTTTCATCATACGCACACAAACGCACACATTCTCCCATGCAAGCGCACTGCCAGAACAAAGCGGCGGGCAGCGGCAGGGCAAACGGTAGCCTGTCCATCCATCCATCCAGAAAGCCCCAGCTTAGCCTCGCGCTTCTCGGACCAGTTCCACGACACACACCCACCCACACTGCTGTCAACAGCCCGCCCGTAACCAATGGTCCAACTGAGCTCTGTTAAGTAGGCTTGGTTAGATGGAGGACCGAGGGGGCATTACTTGTTACTGTGGCCAGATCAACTGGTGCTCAGGAATATCACTTACTTTGTCTGGTCCACTGGCTTCCTATTTTCAGAAGGCACCTCTCGCTCTCTGCAGATGAAGTGTGTGATTGATGGCAGATCAAGCCTTTCAAAGATGTAAAACTTGGCTAACTGTGTGTGTGTGTGTGTGTGTGTTGGCAGGTGGACTATGTGGAGGGGACGGCCCTGGTATTAGGCTTCGAGGACCCCATGGTTCGCACAGACGACACGCCCGTCAAGCGCTGCCTGCAGACCAAGTGGCCCTACATCGAACTGCTCTGGACCACCGACCGCTCCCCCTCACTCAACTAGCGCTGACCCAACGACTGGCTGGCAGCGTGCGTGCGTGTGTGTGTAGAGGGACAGCTACACCCCCATCCCCTCTCCCCACCCCCCGCCCCCGCCTTACCCTAACCCACCCTGCGCACGGGGATAAAGAAGAATGTTGAGGCACATTCTGGTATACGAAGAAAGATACATTTTGAGAAGGGTTCTCACGTATTGAAACATATTCCCAGTAAAACACATGTTGGACACTGTGTCACTCCCACTCGCACACAGGCGTTTACTGTTCATGCTGTCTGTTCCACACAGCTTGTAAATCAACACAGAAGATCTTTGATTATTTAAACAAAACAAAAAAAGAAACATCTAAATGACTGTTTATTTTCTCCGCACCTGTTCCGATCTGAGTTTGGAATATCTCAGCTTAAGTTTGGTGATTAACAGATTTGACAGAGAACTGGTTTTGGTTCGTCACTTGCTGAACCACAGACACAGCCAAGAGACTGTAATAGGACTTCCACATACATGAACACAGACGTGCACACAGTCCAAACGTTTGCAACATAAAAGGACCAATCTGCATGCAGAGAACTGGAGCTCTCAACAGGAAGTGTCTTCAGTGTTTTCACCCGGAGGTACAACAGTGGGATAAATTGTGTGTGGTATGCATCAAAACACTACGTCAACCAAGTCCTCATGTATTTATTACACTCCAAGGTTCTGGAATAAACACCTTTTTTGTTGTTGTTGTGGTTTCGTTTTGTTTTTTCAAATTCCATCTGGAACATTTGGTTTCTGATAAATGGTGTGACTATAACTTATTTTACTTTAGAGGAATGTGGGCCTTGTGACGCATGTCACATCCAGTCCTGACACTGACTGACCTCATGTTGTAAAATGTGCAACTTATACCAGGGCAACAAAGGACCCCTTCTCACTAAATCACATACTGTACGCCCGGGTTCATCGTCTTCTCCTTAGAGACTCTTAAGACACTAATCCATCAAATCTATTAGACCTTTAATGGTGTCAAGTTGCCTGTCAGAAGACACACAACGCCGCGACCTCGGCTCTTCGTTTGGGAGCATCCGAAGAGAGGCATCCCAGGCTGCTTCTGTGGCTGCCGCTTGCTCCAGTGAGGCGTGTTTACGTAACAAGAGTTGGACGGGGATCAAGTAGTCATGACAAGCACTTGGCACTGTGTGAATACTAACAGGCTAAGGACAAAATGTGCAAACACAGCGTGGGTATATGTGCACATGCACAATCGCGTACACATACATGCGTGCATGAAAGTGCTGTAATAATGGCCGGCTGTGCGTGTCTTAATGGACAGACCTAATGGAAAGGGGATGTACACTCAATTATGTGACAGGACGGTCTGATTGGACCTTAGTCAGAGTGTGTGTTGGTGTGTTTTTTAACACAATCACACAAAATGGACTTTTGCAACTGCATGTGTGAATTATGAATGTGTGTTTGAAGTCAGTTAAAAGCCGATAGCAGACTTTAACAGTGGTGTGGGTGTTTGCACATCAACGTACGGTACATTGAGGCACACATGGAAAGTATCTGACAGGTTTTAGAGGAAGTAAGACAAAGGAGAAGTGAGCAATGGACGAGGGAGCACCTGAGGACACATCAAGAGTCCGTGTCCCGCTGGCCGGTTTTCTCACTCTGCTGGCAGGTGAACACCGTTCCTTATCACAACAGCAACACATGGAACAGCAAATGTAGTTTGTGGAGTTCTGCTTCTCTGTTTGCGGAGGCTGATCGTGGAGAACTGTACAATTACATCAGCCGTATGAATGAGTGTAGAAGGAGGACAGAGGAGGAGGGATGCATGGGTGGATGGTGGAAGTGAAGAGGAGAAGGTCTGTCTGAACCATCTGACAGGTCAAGGTTGCTCACCTGGGCTCATAACATCGCTCTCTCTCGCTCATCTGGTTCCTATCACCACCCTCTGAGCCACATAGCGTAGCCTATATGCTCTACTACCTTTTTACAAGCCTGATATCGCCAAGGGGTTTAATTCATCATTAATCTGTCTTTTCGTGAACCATGTTTAATTAAAATAAACTCTTCTGCTTCAACTGCAGATTGAAAGTTGGCAATGATGCACAGGCATACACTCTGAACGAGTGTGTGTTGTAAATCCAAAGAAATCTGTCTGTATGCAATACAGTCAGTACAACCAGTAAGCCTACTGACTACCGGCCGGTGAACGTTGAGTAAATACAGTATAGATAATATATATTATAGATTTTCCCTATAGACATAGACATAATAATTAGACTTACTAACATATCTTAATTACACGAGATTATTCCCCACGAAAGGAAATGCGCGCCGGTTTTACCCGTGTGGTAAAAATATACGGGCCAATAAAACCTTAAAGTAAAAGGTTGTGTTAATTCTTCAAATGTCAACCTGGGAGCGCACGCGTGTGTGCACGTACGTGTGTTCTTTCTCACGTGTGTGTATTTTTATTTACTATAGGCCTACCGGTCTAAGATGTCTTTCAGAAACCCACTTTAATATTATTTATTGTTTCGGGATCAAACGCAAACGTCGTTTCGACAGAGAACATTTGTCTCTTTGCCATAAAAGGTATTTGCCTCGATGACGCGCCAGCCAGTGGCGCTCTCTGATGTGGTCTGCATGCACTCTCTAAGTGTGTGCGGTGAGGAGGGGGGTGAAGATTTTTGCAGGGGACGGGGGCGCGCACATAGAGGCTTGCGGCTGAGGCGCATGCAGGACTGCTGGTGGTTGGAGGGTCTTTGGAGAAACTCAGGTTGCGCGCCCGGTAGGTGCGCAGGAGCTCGAGCGCCTTTTGTGGTTTAGTGACCGACCGCGACGAAAGTAGGACGCATCGGTAGACTTTACTTGGGAGAATCTATCTAACCTGCACCGAGGCATCTCTCTCCCTCTCTCTTACTATCTCTATTTCTTTCTCTGTCTCCTTCCCTCTCCATCTGTCTGTACGGATCAGTGTATAGTCCATTTGGGCGCTGGGGTTGCCTACAATATTCTGCAGCATAAAAGTGTGTAGGCTATTCGCCGGGATGGCGCGTGTGTGGGACTGCGTTGCCTCTGCTGGCATGCTCGCTCCGGGCTCTCTGGCGGTGCTGTGCACGGTGTTAACGGGAGTTTGGAGTTTTAACCTTGACGCGAACCATCCTGCCGTCTATCGAGGACCCGAAGGAAGTTACTTTGGCTATTCAGTGGACTTCTACCAGGCTACCAGCGACAGCAGCACGTGAGTGGCAACAGTCGGAGAAATATTTTGTGAGATTAAGAGTGTAGTCCAACTTTTCCTCATAAACTGTAGGCTAGTTATTTAAACCAGATCATTAACCGGTAGTTAAATGGTTCAAAGAGTTTATAACAGTGGAACTGCACGCCTCCACCGTTGCGCATTATAAAATGGCACTTAAAAGTGATGAAGAGAACCGGAAATGTGCCAGACCATCATTTCACATAGACTAAACTGTAGCCTAGAAATAATTTATACTTCTAAAAAAAACATTATTTTAAGATTTTGAAAAAGTCTATATTTTACGTTACTATATTTAATTACTATACTTACTACATACTACCTAATTATACAATTTATTGTATAATTATCATTATTGTTGGTATTGATGCTGTTATTATTGATATTATTATCGAAATTTATTCAATGTTATTCATTCTATAACTTCACCTACCCTCAACCTTTAGCTCTGTGTGACTACAAACGCAACAAAATGAAGTGGTTCATAGCTCGTGACCCCTCCTGGTACAAGGGGCTCACGGGCCAAACCCATGAGAACCATTGCTCTATAGGCTCCACGCATCAACGTGTGTGTGTGTGTGTGTGTGTGTGTGTGTGTGTGTGTGTGTGTGTGTGTGTGTTTGTGTGTGTGTGTGTGTTCGCCTGTTTCTCGTCTGCACCCTGTCCGTCACTGCCTGTCAGGAAGAGTGTGTTGGTGGGCGCTCCAAAGGCTAACACGTCCCAGCCAGGCATCGTGGAGGCCGGAGCCGTCTACTACTGCCCCTGGCCCGGACAGCCCGACAGCTGCCGACAGATCCCCTTCGACAACGCTAGTGAGTTACGCATATAAACTGTACGTGTGTGTGTGTACAGTGTGTGTCTCGCTGTGTGAGTGTGTGTCACCAAACACACAGACATATGGGGTTCATCAGTGTTATCCAGAGGGGTTATGGGAGCTTGCCGGCGCGAGACGTTCGCTAGCTGCTAGCTCATACTTGGTCAGTAGCCACCCGCGCGCTGATACTGCTCTTTGTTTGTGTCTGCCGCGCATTCTGTTTTCATGATAAGCCATTGTCAGGGTGTGTGTGTTAGAGAGAGAGAGAGAGAGAGAGACAGAGAAGAGAGGGGGCAGGAGGTAAAGTGTATGCACATGGGAATTTCCCCCCAGAGAAGGGAGAGTCTGGGTGAGGTCTGCTTTTTATTAGATATCCAAAATTCACCCCAGTCCCTCTCTCTCCCTCTCTCTCCCTCTCTCTCCCTCTCTCTCACCCTCTCTGTCGCGCTCTCTCTCCTCTCTCCCTCTCTCTCACCCTCTCTGTTGCTCTCTCTCTCTCTTCCTCTCTCTCTCCCTTTCTCTCACCCTCTCTTCTTCTCTCTCACCCTCTCTCTCCCTCTCTCTCTCTCACCCTCTCTCACCCTCTCTCACCCTCTCTCTCACCCTCTCTATCTCTCTCACCCTCTTTCTCTCACCCTCTCTCCCTCTCTCACCCTCTCTCTCTCACCCTCTCTCACACTCTCTCACACTCTCTCTCACTCTCTCACACTCTTTATCTCACCCTCACACCCTCTCTCTCACCCGCGATCTCTCTCACC
>JAOEHI010002033.1:0-12052 GCA_025447815.1 Percopsis transmontana
CACCCCCCAAAAATCCCACCCGCTCCTCTCCCTTTCCCATAACCGCTCCGGTGGACCCCCCGGCCGGGGGGGGGGGGGGGCGGGCGGCGGCCCGCCCGCGCCCTTATATATTAACATCTTTTCACTTACTCTGGTCAGTACTACCTCAGGCATCATAACCATTAATTATATTTACCTACCAAATCAACACATGAAACAACAGTTCCACGTGCTCTAAGACAATGTAGATTTTCACCCCCACTCCCCTTTACGAAACCAAACAGATCAGTCTACCACTATAAATATTTTCACAGCTTGACCTGTACAATGTAAAGCTGAAAAATTAGGCTTCTTTAGCCATCTATTGGGTCACAGTGGTGATAACAACCCCCCCCCCCCCCTCCAGTAGTGTATCGATATTCTCTGTACCATTTAAACAGCTTTAATGTACTATGGCAATGATGACACCGTAACATCATTCAACAGGTCTTTCCATTGTCATTTGTAATGGAATAGTGATGTCCAACGTGTCACCACACCAACAAGGCCTTTGTATTTTGCCAGTAATGGTGCTACTGGCAGGCTAGTCTCCCTTCCAACTATTAGATAACCCCATGCATACCGGTCTGCATAACAGTCCAGCAAGATAAAGCACAATAAATACACAATTTTAGCCTTCCAGCAATGTTCTGCTAGACAGATAAGGTAATGATAATGACACGTTATCAAGGCACAGTTCAAAATTGCATTAAGTCCATATCCTCAATTGTGGATGGTCCATACTTGGCATAATGCTGTACGATCTGGTCTCTGTAGCGCCCTCTGGCTGTTTCAGGCTGGCAGTGATGACGGCTGCATCCATAGCGGGGGTAATCAAATCAATTTGGCTGGTCTTGGCAGACTGGCTGTCTTTCTCATGCGTTTGTGTGTATACACGATGTGCACACGTACATATGACTTTTTACACCTTTAGTTGGCAATGTGACAGTATAATACAGACAAGGTGAGATATTCTTTTCCAATCACTTTCACAAATAAGGCTGAAAATGTGGGAACTGTTGCGTATCTGAGCTGCAATGTAAAACATGGGTTGAAGCCTAGCCAAATGGTAATAATTACACAGGTGCATGATGTACTAAGCACCATTGTGTGGATTGAGAACTCTAAACAGAATAAGAATTCAGTTTAGTGTTTCTTATTTATAGTTTCCTACTCCACCAGGTTTGATTAAAGTAGACAAATGTAATTGATTTCCAACTTGTATTTGCCCCAGATAAATATTGGTTATCCCACATCCCTGGTGACACACTATTACATTTTAAATTTTCAGCATTTAGCAGACGCTTTTATCCAAAGCGACTTACAATTAATACATTTGTCAACTCTCATATTGAAGTGTTTAAGCCTTTTGATAAAAATCTTTGCTCTAGTCATGTGGAACATGCTAATGGCCATGTCATAAAAACAAAATATTGGCATTATGTCATTTGGCAATTGTTTTCTAAAACAAAAAGTAAAATAAAAAGTATCTATAACAAAAATCCATTTGGCAATATAGATAGGCTCGAGTCTTTGATGGGTATATATTTTGGTTTACATACAGAAAAGTGTGTGAACTCCAAGGGCTCCCTTTTTCAATCCAAACAGAATCAATTAGAAAAGACTGATGAAAACATCTACATTACAAAATAATAATAATAAAATAAAAAAAGAGTAACCAAAAAGGTGTTTTTTTCTTCTCCCCACTACTGAGAGAAGAGAAGGCCATTGAAGAGAAGGAAGGGCCTACACACAGTCTGTCATGAAGAGTCCCTGCCGAAACAGTCGTTTGTCACCTTGTTCACCGTAGTTTGCCACAGCAGCATTTTCTTGTGTGTGTGTGTGTGTTGCTCATTTTAGTTCATGAACTGTGTGTATCCCTCCGCGCCGGTTACGATGACATCCATCCAAATCCTCATGGCTTCTGGTGAGGGGGCGACCATGTAGTACAGCCTGTCATGGGTCTTCACGCAGAACGTCAGAGACGGGTTGGGGCTCTGCAAGACAGACAGACACCAACAGGATAATGACACCTGGGCCCTATCGTCATCTTAATTCCATGTTGGGGAGGAGAAATTCAGCTACTCAACAGAAATATTTGGAGATTTCCTCTCCAACTACTCCCTGTAAAATTGGATTTCACCATAACACGCATTTGCCATTCTTCAACATTTATAAATTATCAATTTTTTTTTTTTTATTCCACTTACTTTATTCTGTTCTTTGTAGTTCATGCTTTTATAAAAGCTTATATAATTGTGTTTATTGACGTCAAACAAACAATTCCACTATAAAATAATGAGGGACAAGTTACAGACCTAAAAACTTTCAACAATTTCATTAAAGCACACAAAAACAAAACACACAGCAAGCAAGGCTCGGTCTGCTGTACAGAAATATCCGGAAAAAAATACAAGCAACATTTTCCTAAGATTGTACTCCCCTTTGCACAATCCACAAAACTCACAACCCACAATTCTCAAAACCTTTTTTTTTTCTAATCCTTTCTCCATCTTTTCATCCATATTCCCGTTTTAATTGTTGAATCAATATCCTAGCCTATACTAAGATATTCCTGGGCTATTGTGTTGAGGTTTTACACAGTACAATAATATGACAAACCCATTAAGACACACTCCTGTCCTTCAGCATATAAATGGTTTATGTAGGGCTAACTAGGATAGACATGGATTAGCACTCCAAGCACGATAAGCAACTCCCAAGTGCACTTTCTCAGGTTTATGAAGGGTTCAGAACAGGAGTTCACAATCCATGCATAATCATTCACTCCCGTAATGCGAGAAGATAATTGTGTTCTCACATGCTATTGGTCTCACCACTCACACACACAAACACGCAGGATGCAAAAAGGTTACAAAAACAAAACAGGAAAGAAAAAGAATACATACAGCGGTCAGATTCAAGTTGAAAAATCCCTTCTGTGATAGCAGCCAGACAAAATACGAAATTTGCAAATAAAAAATAAGCAAAATATAGAAAATTCCAAAACATTTATTTACTCATAGATTATTTTTTTTGGCTATAGTTTTATATATATATATTTTATATATAAAAAGAACACAAAATACCTTTGTGGCACTGCGGAGGTGATCATAATAGACCTCTTCTATTGCCTGAAAGTAGATTACACCCTTCAGCTTGGTTTCGTGTTTGTCTGCGTTAAAAAAAACAAAAAATACAATGTAAAGGGTCAAACAGATGAAGCATTGACAATGAAAGATGTATTTTTTTCTTGGCTAGCAAAGCCAAGCCAAGCTAGCCTAACAATACTGACCAAGGATGATTCAGTCTTTAGGGGGAGGAAAAACCTTTGATCATCACCGATTAACTGTTGTGATGATGGATAGAAAAGACAACCCCAGCAATTTTTTTTCTCCTTTTTTACCAATAGTGCTCTTATTATATTTCAGACTTGACTGCATTCTTACGCTTCCATAGCACATCATTGCATTTTGTTTCATCAGCCACTGCAGAACTGCAGTAGGGAACTCAACGCCCCTCTCATACCTCCAGGCACAAACACAAGCCAACTTAAGAGTAGTAGGTAGGAAAGAGGCATCATTTCGAGGAATAACATTTTCATATTAAAACTATAATAATAATAATAATAATAATAATAGTCATTATCTTCCAATGACCTCTTTTAGCATTCAAATAGGCCTGCATTTGCATATCATCCAAATGCATCTAATTTACCAGAACATGCGGCTGCAGGTGATTAACCTGAATTAGCGCAGAAAAATCCGAGCCCGCCACCTCTTGTTACTTCTTATTCAAGGTTAAGAGGCGAAGACCCGCCGAACATGTCAATCAGCTGCCTTGAAGAGAGCGGCACTGGTGTGCGCATACAGTCGCCCTCCGTGTTCCTTCTCAGTGCACTGCCGCACACTGTCTGCTTCAAAGCAAGCTCACTTTAAGCCGTTTTAACTGGAACCAAGAGCTATTCAAAAGCCTTACTGTGTAGGTGTGTCCCAATGCTCACGGCACACAACTAGATACTTTTCATGGGCTGGAAGGGACAGGGCTCAAATCACAGCTTACCAACATAGTAGGAGAAGGTCCTTTTGAGTCGGTCAAAGACGAACCAGCGTTTCTTCCAGGACTTGATTTTGCCACCCATCTTCACCAGGTAGCCCTTGCACATCTTCTCAGTCAGGATAACGTGGTAGCAGGTCTCCACGTTGTGGCCCGACGACTCCACATGAGAGCGCAGGTCAAACTCCTCCTTACGGATGGGCAGGTAGCGCGTCATGGGGCGGGCCTGAGAGCGGGGCAGACAACAAGCTAATTTTCTGCATGCACAGGCGTGTTACCGTGTTAGGTTGGGAAGGGGCATTCTGAGCAGATTTAGCCGTTGTGCGCTCTTAAAACATCAACAAGTACTCCAGTAACTGACACATTTCTGAATTCAATTTTTAACTACCTTTATTTATGGCACTAATGTAATAACAGGACTGGGCTTCCTTTTGCTTTTGGTATGTCAATAGCATGAATACGATTAGTCTAAGTATCATTACTCAAACGCAAAAGCAGCCATTCAATTATCCAGCTAAATAACAACTTTTACAGACTATAGGTTAGGCTTGGATGGTATCTATTTTTTCATACCTTCATACCGTAAATATTTCTTTCCAGCGAATCCCTTAATTACACCAATATTGTGCATGGGAAACAGTTTGTGTTGATAGAAAAAGCATACATAAAAAGGTTGCTGATTGTAATTCGCTGTCTGAACAACCAGGAATTACTCTAGTGAAGCTCTTGAGGAGTGTTGAGTTGTAGTCTTGGTTAATGTTCAAGGCATATACATTATTTTTTTTAATGAATCAACATTGTGCTTGTGAAACTAACAGTTTGTGCATGTAGAAGACATAGTTAGAAAGATCGCTATTTCCAAAGCATAGTCCTACAAAAACAGCCGACACGAGAAAATGAAGTAGCCTAGTACTGTAGGTATAATAGGCTGTTTCGCTGTCAAAACACAAGTTTTTAATTTATTTGTATTTTTTTAATACATTTTACTGGCTAACGGAAACTCTGTGGTGCACTACATCACCTCAATACGGCATCTCCGTATCAGTAAACAGAAAGAGGAGCGTCTGGTTTTTTGACAGTATTGAAAATCATACCTTCGGGACTTCTAAATACCCCGGCATACCGTGATACCGCCCAAGCTTGCTATAGGTCATCTTTAACGTTTAAGGAATCACCATGTGTCATGTATACTGTGCACACTGCATTATCTGTACCGACCTGAGAGAAGTTCTTAGCCCTCATCTTGACCTCCCTCTCCACTAGCTGCCGCCGGTGGGACGTTTCATCCAGCAGTCTTTTCTCTGCCTCCTCTCTCCTTCTCCTCTCCTCCTCCAGCAGCTGACGCCGTGTGATGCTCTCCCGCTCCTGGGGGAGGGGGGGGGTTCTCATAAAACATGTATTGTCCGACGGAGGGATTTTTAAGAGCACACATGCTATTTTATGCAGCGATTCCCTGCTTCATATTCATGAAGACATGGACGCTCAGGCCTGGAAGTCTTCTAGAGCCGTCGGGGGCTTTGCCCAATTTAAAAGGAGCAGTGTGTTAGGTTTTCCCTCCTTTTATCTCCCTCTTATTCCCCGGGACGCCAATCATTTAAAACAGTACATTTTGGTCATTTCTTGCACCAGTGTATAGAACCACACGTTCCCTTCATTTTCATTGTAGAGGTGGAAGCATTCCTTAGATTCATCCAACACTTGCATCAAACTTACAGTGTGGTCCTGACCAGAAGTTATGTTATACTAGTATAACATAACATAACATAACTTCCGCTCAGGACCACAGGTTTGATGCTCGCTAGTTATATTTATTGAATAAAACCTAATTATGAGCAAGTTAATATAAAATATATTTTGTATCATATATAATAACAAGCTGGTGAGTTCCATCATTTCACCCAAGAGAAAAGTTACAGGTCACTTGTACTGTCGTACAGAAAGGAGGATATGCAGTCCCCCATACCCGATTTCACGTTACATAGAATTAAGCTGTGCTCATATGAGCATTTGTGATGCGGGGGAGAAAAAGTGACATGCCGCTGTATGTAGAGCAGAAGAGGGGAAGATGGCGAGCACTAAGACTGTCAACGTTTTTAGAAAATCCTATCTGACGAATGTCTCAAACGTTTATGGGCCCCATTCAGAACATGAAACCCGACTACATTTCAACGCAGACCTGCCAGTTTTTTTTTGCCACATCACAAATGCTCATCTGAACACGGACGGCCTTACTAGCACTTCAGTTGCATCACATGCAACGCAGTGGTGCTACTGGTGTGTCAGAGGGGTTACCCGTGACTCGATAAGTCTGGCCTTCTCCAGCTGGGCTTCTTTTAACATCTTCTCCATCTCCTCAATCTTCAGAGCTTCCATTCCACTGGCACTGGGGGCCAACACACAAACACACACACACACACAAATGAAAAATGATCTAGCTGTCATTCTGTGTGTGCGTTTTTGTGTGTGAACACTTTTGCTGATTATCAACTCAAGTTAACGTAAGTTAACTTTTAGTCTTATTTATTTATTGTGCGCCTATGCTTGCGCCTCGACCAGGAAACAAATAACAAATTATTCCGCCACAATATCCTGACGTAAATACTCCGTTAATACAATTCTCAGCTTGAACACATTGACAGATGGTCTCCAAAGTAGGCCCTGCCAGGCCTGCGGAGAAGGAATTTACCTTGTGGTGAGATGTCTGGCATAGTCTGCGCGCATCTCTGTGTGCGCGTGAGTGTGCATGTGTGTGTGTGTGTGTGTGTGTGTGTGTGTGTGTGTGTGTGTGTGTGTGTACCTGGACATGTTATCTGGGGAGCAGGCCGAGTTGTTGCCCGTGGAAACGCTGGTGTCCATGCTGTCGGAGCTCTCCAGGCTGAGCGTGTCGTAGGGCTGCTCCCCTGCTGAAGGGGGCTGGTGGTGCAGGATGGAGTGGTGCACCATAGGGGGGCCGCCTGCGGACCGCTGGCTGAGCCCAGGAGAGTAGGCCATGGCCGGGGAGTAGGAGGAGGAGGAGGAGGAGGACGCAGAGGGCGCAACCAGGTGGGTCTGGGAGCCGTGGAGCGCCTCCCACTGGCACTGAGCCTCCACCGCCGCCCTCTGCTTGAGCTCGGCCAGCCGGCGCCGCTGCTCCTCGATCACCTGCTGACCTGGGGGCAGAGGAGAGCAGGCGAAGGACAAGAGGGTGCGGTCAGTGGCCGGAGGGGAGGCTCGTGGAAGCCGTGGTTAAAGGCAGCCCACCGCTGGAAATCCCGCTCGCATGCCGGCCAGGAGACAGGAGAAACACCAAGGAGTACCGGGGAGTCTAAAACCAGCCCTAGCAACAGCCAGAGGCCTTACACCATGCACCACACATACACGTATGTGCTTGCTCAGTGTTACAAGCCCGAGCGTAACCTGAACCATTAACCACCCATCACTCAAAAGTTTCAGAACAGCAACTTCTCTCATTGTCAAATCCATGCTACTGTGCACCTGATAATGGATGTCTGGACAGAGGCGCTCAGATAAATACACCGCAATGTTTAGCAGTGCAATGAACACCAAACATGCATTTTTGATTTTCCTCTGAAAAGAACATCGCTGAAAGATTGATGGAAGAAGGTTTAAGACGAAGCCAGGAGAGGGAAGTAGGATGTCAAGCATGGTCTAGAGATATGGGGAAAGAGAACAGCAATGCCGAACAAAAGATTAAAGATAACGCGAACAAAAGATTTAAAGATAACTGGACGAGTCGCGCTCCTGGACACAGCGGGGCATCTACCTGCTGGGCTTTCCTCTAGCGCGGAGAGGCCGGGTGACGGGGGCTCTGTGGCACAACAGAAGGCCCAGTGAGCGCGGGACAAATCCAGACCCAATGACAGAACAGGGTGGCAGGCAGGCAGACAGACATGAGGACAAAAGCTTTTTTAACCCAAACATAGGACATACGTGACCATCTCAGACAGCCCAGGATATGCGATAGCCCTGCGGAGCTACAATCACGGGAGGCTGACTTCTAATAGCAACACAATTTGACTCTTGGCTGTTATTCTCCCTGAACTAACCTGATGTCTACCAGGGGTCGTTACCTTTCTGCTGCAGGGCGAGTTGTCTCTTGGTCTCGATGTCCTGCAGGGTGGCAGCCAGGTTCCTGGGCAGACTGCCTGTGCTGTTGGCCACCATGAGCTGGGACAGAAAATATGAAATCATTGGTCCACTAAAAGGAGTACTACATTTCCCATCATAGCTTTTCAACAAGTTCAACTAAAGAGGCCTTCATTATGAATTCTTTCACTCAGAAGACACTGGCTATTCTATAGTAAAATTAAATAAAACTTAAACCTTAAATGCTTACACATCTCTGTATTTTCTCACTTCTATATCTGAATACAAACTATGCGCTACTGAAACAAACACTTGACAGCTACCTTTGAGGGTGTATTGCGTCCCAGTGTTGCTGCTCCATGATTTGTAGGGGATGCAGACCCTGTTTTAGGCCGATGGACCGACTGTCCTGCATCACTTTCCAGCTTGGAGCGAAATACCTGCAAGAGGAAACATACTATTAGTATTTCATGTTATAAAGAAGATTCTTTCAGAGACATGAGCTGGCATTAACAGTACATTCCTTGAGGAATGAATGCAGGAGAAACTAAAGTGCCTACAGACGATGGATAAGCTCTGGTTAACACTCGCACGCACACCTGGGACTGAAACCCAGTCCTCTCTCATTGGTGAGTCCTTTGATCAGGCCACCTCGGGTCTAATTACAGACTGCACGTCAATGTTCTATCTCTGTGTTTAACACACACACACACACACACACAGTTGAGTACTGTAGTAGACAGTTGTTGTCAGAGGCGTTACCATGACAGACACAAACTAAATCAGAAGGAGAAAGAAGCCGCTCTACCTGCAGCGTAGGCCTGCGGCCTGAGAGCGACTTAGCTGGGAGAGGGGGAGGACAGAGCTGGCTGGCCTCCCCAGTAGACATCATCCCCTGGTACCACTGCTCTAAATCTAGCCTGGGGATGTGGGGCCTACTGCCCTCACTCTGGAACTAGAAGGCCCCGCAGATGGGCCGGACAGCGTTGTAGACAGGGAGAGGAAATAGACAGGAAAAGGGAAAGAAGGAAGGGAAGAGAAAAAAGGGGAAGAGGAGGTTAGCAGAGCATCCAAAAAGGAGAAAGGAGAATGAAGAAAGATTCTATTTCAAGTGATTGATACGTTGTTACATATGTTACATAAGTTTGAGTCAAGGTGTAAAACCAAGTAATGTCAAACGGAATTGTTGGCTGGAGATCACAGACTATCATAAACACATGGTTGAAGGCTTCAGTGTACAGTATTGACTATCATAGGGCCTTGTGCAGCGAGTTGAATGGAGTCATAATTCTTCAATATAATAACATTGCATAGGTTAACCAATATCTTAAAAGTAATAACTCACCCAAAAACATTAGTATATAAAATTATTCACCACTCACAGGAATGTTGTATGAATAAAAGGTTGTACCCCCATCCCTTTAAGGAAAATGTACACTACCGTTTGGGTCAGATAAAATTGAGCAGAAATACAGTGTAGACATTGTTAATGTTGTAAATGACTATTGTAGCTGGAAACAGGTGATTTTTAATGGAATATCTACATGGGTGTACAGAGGCCCATTCAGCAACCATCACTCCTGTGTTCCAATGGCACGTTGTGGTAGCCAATCCAAGTTTATCATTTTAAAAAGGCAAATTGATCATTAGAAAACCCTTTTGCAATTATGTTAGCACATCTGAAAACTGTTGTGCTGATTAAAGAAACAATACAACTGGCCTATATCTGGAGCATCAGCATTTTTGGGCTCAATTACAGGCTCAAAATGGCCAGAAGTAAACAGCGTTGTACGAGATCTTCAGTTTCTTGGCAACCTTTAAGATGAGGTTTGTCTCAAATTTGTTCCCCAAATAAAGACATTTTAGATTACCCTAATTTAGTGTTAGGGCTGCACGATTATGGCCAAAATGATAATCACGATTATTTTGATCAATATTGAGATTACGATTATTTATCACGATTATTCACAGATTTAATGGACAAAATATTTTTATTGCACATTCACATTTAAATAAACAGACCACTGCTTTCACTTCCAACTAAAAATAAATAGCAGCGTTTGTTGTTATGGATGTCTGAGTTGACGCTGGCCAAGGACGAGGATTCAGTGAGGTAACAGTAGCGACGTTATGCTTCTTTCAGTCGATCATGTTCATTTAATTGTCGGAAGACAAAATCGTGATCGAGATCAATATTTGATTTACAGTATATACATATATATATATATCCCAAGCTAAAATGAAGAAGAGAGTGTGTACTTGGTGCATGTAAAGCATTACACCATTTGCGGAGGAGCGCGGAGGAGCGCAGGGGGGGGGCACAAGAATGCAGGAATAGACAGATTATGGGCAGGACGCAAAGATAAAATGACAACACAGACCTCCACAGGGAGAGAAAGGGAGGAACCGTGCAGAGAGGACAGGCAGGAGAAGGCGGGGTCTACCGCTCCAGACTGCAGGGGCCGGCGGAGCGGGGAGGTGGGTGACGACTCTACCTTGGGCATTCCATACATCTGATTTAACTGGCCAACAGTCACATAACCCTTCTCACACGCGCACACACACACACACACACACACACACACACACACACACATGCGCACACACAGAACGGGGAAGGAGAGGGAATAAAGGCAGATGTGTCAGCAGGTGGAGAGTAGTGCATAGGAGGGAAAAGTGTCAAGTACATTCAAAGCACTCCTTAGTCAGTCATGACAGCATGGGGAGAGGAAGGAAGAGGAAGTATAGAGAGGAAATGCAGACTGTTTTACAGCCTACAGCCGTTAGCAATACAATTCACCATCAAAGTCAACTTCAGAGCTTTAGCAAGATCATATACAGCATCCACCTTCACACAATGCTGTGTTGATAAACCCTGCCTGCCAGCTGCCATGGGGGCACGTAGCATAAAGCAAGGCTAATACGAGCCGAATTAAATAACAATCAACCAGTAGAGGGAGCACTACAACGTTATAATGGAAGGGGGGGAGAGAGAGAGAGAGAGAGAGAGAGAGAGAGAGAGAGAGAGAGAGAGAGAGAACAACACACCGCCCACACAAACCAGAGACTATGTCAAAAAAGAGGCCGCGCGAGTTGTGGTGTGCTCACACAAAAGAAACCGTTGCTGCCATACATCTTACAGACATCCGATAGCTTCAGGTAGCCCTGCGTGCCAGTGCACAGCACAGCGACACCCACGCGACATTAGGAGCCATGACGCACAGTAGCGCCCCCTTCACAGTACATGTACACACAGCAAACAAACTGGCCTTTGCGGAGCACAGAGTGAACTGGGGTTCGAGTTTGTGCCGAGGAGAGAACTTGTTCGCAAGCAAAGAGCCGGGCTGTTAAAAGGCTGTTGTCTCTGCAGGGTACATGTTGCATGTGATGAGGGGCAGACCGAGAAACACACACACACACACACACACAGAGCAACAACAACAACATCAACAGAAAAACAAGCTTACATCTTCGACGCCACAAGTTTCACAAGCCGTCACACTACCAGGGAGGACAGAGACAGACGCGCACTGTAGATGTGGATTTTTTCGGGGTTAAACCAGAACAGAACAGAACAGAACAGAACCCTAACCTAACAAACACAACAAGGTTGCCTAGTGTGCTGGCTCCTTTTCCAACATAGTTTTCTTAACTATGCTTAAACCAAACTATGTCATAAAAAGGGGTGTGGCCAGCACAGAGTGGGGACAGTTACGCTTCACCAGCAGTGAGGGCAGCACTGGTCAATATGGCCCTGGGGAGGGGGGGGGGGGGGGGGGTGACACGATACAGCACACAGGAAGCTTGTGGGCGTCATGCAGCAAATATTATTCTTTTTACCTCCGTAGGGCTGCTGGGGTACAACTGACATGAAGGGAAGGCAAGAGAGTAG
>JAOEHI010002034.1:0-12051 GCA_025447815.1 Percopsis transmontana
GAGAGGATTTTAAAATATTTCATAACTGAATCAAGATTACCATATGTATTTTACACCATTTTATAGAACTGGTCCTTTAAAATTGTATGTATATCTCATTGATTGTATGTAATATACTCAAGATATAGTTTTTTTTGTGTGAGACGGTCATCCAGCACCAGAAAATGGAATTTTCCACATGGGCACTAAAGGGTTTTAAAAGGGGGAAAACCCTGTGGAGGCCTGGGGCACCTCCTGGACTGCAAACATCAGAGGATCTAACCACTTATTCCAATTACGACTATCTTCGTGTACAAACTTCCGGGTCATTAATTTCAGGGTTCAGTTCAGCTTTTACACTAACCAATCAGTTGGGGCTGGTAAACGCTGGTCCTTACCACTGAAATCCCCAATAACCTGTACAATTCCAGTAGTGTGCGTGACATAAACTGGTCATCAACTGGTCAGAATTTCTTTCTTCCCAACTTGGAAGATGACCGAAAACAGCGCTTGCGCAACACTCTTAGTGGAGCTGCTGTGTAACAGCACTGCTTCGGGGTATCGCGTTGCACCAATACAATGCGATAGCCTTAGTGTTTTTTTCACTCCCTATGTCAGACTGCCATTTGGTTAAAGTGAGCTGCCTGAAACATTATTTCCTGATGGGTCTTAGGTACTACCAATTGCGTAGGTCTTCCCCTGTTTAAGTGTCACAACTCACTTGATATAATCTGTCCCTAATTATTGCAAAATGAGGAAATTAGTCAGGTTGGACCAACTGACCATCAATAGAAATCACGCGGTCAGAGAAAGTCAGAGAAAAATCTTCCACCGGAAGAAAATGTGAGCCATCTGAGGCTCCGATGAAGCCTCAGCCTGTTTCCTCCCACCTGAGAATCAGTGACGTGTTACCTTGCGTCACCATTGAGCACAGCACACATTTCGCATTTCCCTACCGGACACACATTCTCCCACCAACCCAGCCCAATCCGTGCCCAGAATTAAGGGGTACGTCAGGCGGGAGCTAACCGCAGCCTTTAATCTATGCGCTCTATCTGAGCGCATCTGAGCTCTAATGAGATAACGTGGTATTTGTGCACATCACCATGTATCCCCTTAATTTTTTACTTCCTAGATGCCTCCACCAAAGCCCCGGGTAAAACCAAGCTCTGTATCCACCATCGCCCGGTCGGTACCGCTCTGGATCCTTACTGGAACTCTGTACGTCCATTCTGTACCATGAGAAGCGTTTGGAGGTGCCGTCACCCACACCACCTGGCTGATCTCCATCCACGGACACTCTCGGAGGTGGTGGGCCAAAGCCGAGCTGCACAACCCGGGCAGCGAGTTAACCTATTGCCTGTGACTGTGCGTCGGACTGCCGCTGGAGCGTCTTCACCACTTTATCCAGGTTCCCAAGTTGGTACCAGTCTAACCCACGGTCCATCCCCGCTGGTTGGCCGAGGCTGAGCTGTATGACGTGGGCAGCGAGTTCACCCAGCACCTGTGACTGTGCTGTGGTCTGCTGCTGGAGCGCCTCCACCTGCCGGCAGTGCAGGTACGCGTGCTGCTCCTGGGCGATTGCCAGCTGTTGGACGACATCTGTTATTGTGGAGCTAACACAGCTGGTCTGCGTTAGCTCCGCAATGTCTGCCATTGTCCCCTTTCTGGTGCCCAATGTAGCCACCACGCCACACAGGACAAATTCTGTTGAACGTGCTCCACAGTTTTATTTAATCACAAACAGGGTTTAACACAGCCTTTACTCAGGTAAAGTAATCACTCAGAACTTACTACTGCCTGGTACAAAGAAATCACACAGGACTTAACACTGCCTGGAATAATACATGCAGGATGCTGCCTGCTCTCATTCTGCCAGCCTCACGGCTTGCTGGGATCTCTCATTCTCAGTTATCCTAGTCTCCTTTTCTAGGGACACAGGTGAATAGTAACTGACACACACCTGTTCCCAATTCCAATGAGTCCCATGAACCACACCCCAAACTCTCTCTCTCTCCCAGACAGAGCTAAATGATGCCCACACCTCCACACACAATAACCAACAACACATCCCTCACAAACCCAAACATATATACCCACACAACACAACAGCTTAATTGAATGAGAGTGATTGCAGACTCAAGATGTAAACTGGGAGCCACAGTCGGAGATGATGTCCTCCGGAAGGCCATAGGTTCTGAAAACCTGCTGGAACAGTCTGGGGAACGTTATGAACAAAAACATTTTAATAAAATCAAGAACATTAAGGAGCACTGTACTCCCCTTTGACAGTGGTAGGTCAGTTGCAAAGTCTATGGAGATATGCGACCTAGGGCGCTGAGGCACTGGTAGGGGGAGGAGCTTACCTGCAGGAGCTGAGTGGGAGGCCTTGATTTGAGCACATACTGTGCAGCTGCTGACATGGAGTGGATGCTCCTGGCCATGTCTTGTCTGGTTTTGCCCCAGATGTCCGTTGACTGCCTCCACTTTCTGAACAAGAACCTCGCCAGGCCCGGAGACATCGACAACCGAATGAAGACCCAAGGTCCTGGATGTAGGCCTCTATCACGCCAGACTCTCATAGAGAGTAGGTAGACTCAGTTCCGAGGTGGAGTGGCATCAAGCAGTTGGTCTGTGGGAGGGAGGCACTCTATCTTTCTGTCCGAGAACACTTCTGCCAGATCTCTATATTCCCGGAGAACGTTGGGCTGGAGGGCAATCACAGGAATTTCCACCGCTTTGACCCTGCACTGCAGGTAATGAGCTTGCAGGTCTTCCTACAGTTGGATACCCAGGATAGGGAGGCCCAGGATGACAGGGTGTATAGGGGAGGAGGTGAACAGGAAGTGCTCTCCCGATGACAGCTGTCTGTGGTGGTGGGGATGGGTGGTGTAATGTGGTGTGACGAACCCTGTACCGACAGGCCTCCTGTCCAGCGGCGTAATCGGCAGGGGGGTCTCAAGTGGAAAGGCAGACAGTCCGAGAGAGCGAACCAGGTCCATGAAGCTCCCCACTGCACCAGAGTCGACCAGGGCTGTGGAAAAATAGGAGGGAAAGACTCCTGAGAGTACAATTTGGCTACAGAATGGTTGTGCTATACAGTAGAGATGTTTTGTCATGAACAATTTGTTCAAAAGGAAAAAAATATTTTATGTGAATCAAATGATTCGTTCAACGCCGTGCAATAATTAAAAATATCTCTCGCTTGTTAACATTTGACTGCCATGGTTTTCCTCATTTTAAGACTGTTTCTGTTTCTAGCATGAGCAAATATCCTTTTGGAGGTGGGCTGTGGGCATATTTAGGGCCATGTCATTGGTTGAGAGAATTGACCAATTCACTTGAGTAACCAAATGCTGTTTAAAGTATGAACTTCAAGGAAGAATGTATGTTTAATTTAATGAACGAGTGACTCATTCAATGAACGAGAACAGGGCATCTTGGTCGTGAGTAACTGGTGATGTTTTGGGAAAACGTAAATGTCACTGAACGACCGAGATGCCCCGTTCTTGTTCAGTGAACGAATGACTGACGCTGAAGCCCCACTACTACTACTATTCCAGCAAATTTTAAAATTACACCAATATTGTGCATGTGAAACAGTCTGTGCCGCAATGCCCACATTCGGCCCACATTGCAATGCGATGTACGACAACATGCAATGTAGTGGAGCTTCGCCGCCATTCATTGAACGATAATGGGACATCTCAGTCTGTTGGGATGCCTGGCCCAGTCTAGTGTTTGCCTGCCCTTTTCCCTCTCTTCCTGTGGTCTGATTACAGAATTGGAGCTAGGTGTGTGGGAGCCAGACGACAGTCACTCTCCAATCAGCTCATCTCTCTGCTGCTACTTATACCCGGCTTTCTCCTCCACTCATCGCCAGATTGTAAAGCTAACTATAGCATGATCCTGCATGAAGCTAACCTGTTACCATCGGCTTGTTCTGCACCAGACTACATGCCCCCTTTCCTGGAGCCTTCACTGAGCATCATTGTAAATCTCACCCTTGGTTCTGCCTGGAGGCTTCAACAACCTGCCCGGTCTGCCTGGATTCCTTCCCCGGCACCCAACACACACGCTGGACTTACCCGACCCACGGCCCAGACATTCATTTCCTGTATATTGGACATCTCCATTAAAGTACCCACCTGCCCTCTGTGTCTGTATCGGGGGCAGGATAGCCTAGCGGTCTAGGTGTTGGACTCCCCGCCGTAAGGTTGTGGGTTCAAGCCCCAGAGTTGGCTAACCTGCAAGCATCCTTGAGCAAGATGCCTAACCCCTATCTGCTCCATGTAATAGAACAATGTAATTGTAAGTCACTTTGGATAAAAGCGTCTGCTAAACATTGTAACTGTAACTGTATCTACATCTGAGTTGAGTCTCACCTGTTCCTAACACAGTTATGAGTGACTCGTGACATTTTGGGAAACGGAAAATGTCACTGAAAAAATTGTGAATTAATCCTTTCATTGAGTGGCGTGAAATGATTTGAATATTTAAAAAGATCTGTATCTGCTATCTCTACTATACAAGGAGAGCAGACTGAGCCAAATAATGCTTCTGAAACAACTCTTGTTCGCCTGGTTTTGTGTACTGACCTGGATTGAATTATAGATAGATTGCTGTTGGATTTCTATGTTGGCTGTTCTGGAACTTTATCCTTTTTGATTCTACATTACGTACGTTATCATTTTTTATCTTCTAAACTTTATAATAAACATTCTGTTACTGCATATTGAGTTCAACAACCCTCCACAGCCTAGTGGTAGAGGTGTGGGTTAACACTCCGCTGACAAGTATACACCAGTTTTAAAATCAGACCAGCAAACACCAACATAACACATACTACTTATGTGATAAATATAACCATATATGAATGAATATAATGTAAGCCATACCACAAAATTTTATTATATAGGGTGATATATCATTAACACCATTGTCAGAAAGATTAAGCCTTGAGGATATTCACACCAGCCTGATACATTATGTTATTGAATTTTTCTATTATATCATACATGATATGATAGATCATTACTGTGTCGCAATAGAGAGTGAGAGAGAGAGTGGAATGGCTATAGAAGAATTCAGAAACATTGGATAAAAATCAGCAAAGCAATCACTCTCCCAACCCATCATGTCTTATCCCATTTCTTTGCCCATATCTCTCATCTCTCTCCATAGGTGAGGGGGGGAAATAAAGATCATCCCACATGAGCCAGCCAGACTACATTACAAAAAGGTTGTCACCATAGAACTTGTTGCCCCTGTCAGGGGATGATAAAAATGGAAAATTGAAATTTTGTATCTATTTATTTATTTATTTTTAAAGCAAAAATTTAGATATTATACCAACACCGTGAAGCATTGCCCTTTTATAATAGCCAATAGATTATACTATCCACCTCTGAGTCTTGGTTATAACCTATATATATGATCATGAACATAAAATAATCATACTATAATTCAAAAGTAAAAAATCTTAATCAGTCTGAATTGTGAGGCTTGACACAGAGGATTGATTCGTTTTCTGGTATATGAAACAGAGAAATAATGATTTATACTAGGGCTATACTATTGGCAAGGACCTCACGATACCATATCACGATACAAGGGTCACGATACGATACGTATCACGATACATAGCGATATGCTACATATTGCGATACATTGCAATAATATGCATGAAAATTATAAAATAGAGCTGAAAATACAACTTGCTGTGTACCACCTGGGTAGTGTAATATGTACATCACATTATATTGATAACTCAGCTGACAAATTGAGTGAAAACTATTCAATTCAAAATTTACATTCCAATTTATTAGAACAATATTTGCATTACACATTGTTTTAAATCTGTTTAAAACATGAATAATGTATTGATTGAATTATATCCTTAATCTTGTATATCTATTCCTTGTCTTGTTCTATTTATACAATAATTTTATTGGGCACATATAGATAAACACACACGAAAATATACTGTAGTAGGCCACATCCTTGAAGGAACAAGCAGTTTTAACAATTTTAAAGGCTTCGTTTAGAACCAAGAAGGCCTCAGAAGCGCTTGGAGAGTGAAATAGTGTGCACACATGATTTTGGTGTGTTTTTCATGCTTTCTGCACAGAACATGATGTGATATGAAATGTGACATTCACACTACATTAAGCTACTTTTTCAATATAATAATATGTATGAGCAGTAACATGTCAACACGTGATTAGATTTGGTTTCAAAAAACCAAACATATCAAATGATGAATATGAGAAAGCAGCAACACACAACAATTAATACTTGGCTTTATTAGTCTATTTTACTAACTAAAATTAGTTAGTAAAATAACTAACCCTGACGTCCCTTCACATCGTTGCCCCGTGGAGTGGTCGATCGACTAGGAGATCAATCGGTCGTGGTCTATCGACTAGGGAACCTGCGCCTCACGGATGCCCCCCGGGGAGAACTTTTGTGCCGGAGCTGAACCGGAGCCCTCCTCAAGCGGAAGTACTGGACCAGGACGTTAAGGCCCACGTGGATAGCTGCCTGATATGTGCCCAAAAGAAAGCTTTGTGCACGGCGCCCACAGGCAAGATGGTCCCACTCCCTATAGCTCAGCGACCTTGGTCACATCTAGCATTAAACTTTGCCACAGACCTGCCACCGTCCGAGGGGAACACGGTGGTCTTAGTTGTCATCGACTGCTTTTCGAAAAGCCACGACCGGCCCCCAAGGGCCCCAAACCGCCCACGGACCGGGTACTGAAGGGGGGTGGCCGGCAGTTGGCAGGTTTTCCCAGCAGCAGCTGGAGTAGTGGGCAGCCCAGGTGAAGGGGCTGTCTGGCAGCGACGATTGGTTTAGGGTGCGTGGGAACCGCAGTGGCAGAACCGGCATATCAACACCCTCGAACTCTGTGTTCTTGGCACTCAGGCACTTCTTGCCCTCTCTGAGCAGCAGGCATGTTCTGGTGCGGTCAGACAGCATGTTGGCCATCTACAACATCAATCATCAGGGAGGGATGAGATCGATGAGCTCTCTGAGGGTGGGCATCGCCTACTCACATGGGCTCTCCCACACTTCAAGTCACTGAGGGACATCCATCTGCCAGGCTTGCAGATTATCTGTCGCACTAGACCCTACCTCCAGAGGAGTGAAGGTTACATTCCCAGGTGGTGCAGGAAATCTGGAGTCGTTATGGCGAGGCTGGGGTCAATCTCTTCGCGTTGGAGGAAACGACCTAGGCCTGCTTGGCGGCGAGCCATGGCGGCTCCCAGGCAGGAGAGATCTGCTGTCGCAGCTGGAGGGCAGGATTTGGCACCCAGATCCGGGACAGTTACAGCTGTGGGTATGGCCTCTACAGGGACGGATCCGCTCCTGACTGGCCTCATCCCATCGGTTCTGGAAACTATCCGGAACGGCAGAGCTCCATCGACATGGCCAGTCTACAGCAACTGCTGGGCCATGTTCATATCCTGGTGTGGGCTCATCAGGGGCTCAGAACAGGGGCCGGGCACTATCGAAGCAGAGGCTCTCTCATTGGGTGGTCGAGGCCATAGAGAGGGCCTACATTCAGTCAGGTAGAATGGCGCCCCTAAATGTGAGATGCCACTCAACCAGGGGCATTGCAACATCCTGGGCGGCATTGAGGGGGGTCTCCCTGATGGAGATTTGTATGCCGGCCTCCTTGGTTGCCCTGTGCACTTTTGCAAGGTTTTACAGGCTGAACGTTGCCTCTGGGGGGATGCTGGCATCGGCCATTCCTAATGTGGCTACAACACCAGGCCAGTAGGTGGGTGTTCCTCGTGACACTGCTGGTATTAGTCATCCACTTTGTGGACTGCACTGGCAGTCAGTAGGCAATAAAAAGAAAATGGAAGTTACAAAGTTCTGTGAATTCCTGGATGACTGCCAGTGATCCCGGTCACTCAGAATCTTCAGGCAAGAAGATTCTGTGAGACAGAATGTAGGCTTTTAGGTGGGTTTTATACTGGGGGAGTAGCCCCGACACCTACGTTGTCACAGGTGACTTTGTTGCTATCAACGCTTGACCTGCGCGAAGCGCGAGGAGAAATATCCACTTTGTGGACTGCACTGGCAGTCATCCAGGAATACACAGAACCATAGTTACCTTCGTAACTTCCATTAATGCAAAATATAACAAATCTTTAACAATATTAAGACACAAGTAATATAATGACAATTAACCAAGAATACTCTCAGAACTAGCATTAATAAATGTAATAATTGTTATAGAAACACAAAGAAATAATCAGCAAGTCAGTCAGAGTTTATTAAAACTATAATTTGAGCACCATGGGAGAAAGGGAAAATAACAAAGAAAATATGACAGATTTAAAAAGTTTTCCATTTTCAGTATCCTTCTCTTTTACCCATTTGGTCATGAGAAGCTTTACAGTAAAGAACTTTACTACAGAACATTTTACAAGATTCTGTTAGATAATAATTTAACATAAATTACATTAGAAATCTCAATGTTTATTATCTGGCAGGGTTAGAGTTACTTGCGACCGAAGTGCAGACACAGGCAGGCAGACAGTGGGGTTAGGGAGTTTAATGGTAAAACTCAACAGAAACAGGGTAACAAAAGACATAGACAAGGAATCAGCACAGAGACGTGGGAGAACACAGATTACATACACTAGGGATGATTGGGGAACGGGAAACAGGTGAGGGCGGTTATTGGGAAACGAGGGGAAGGACCATAAAAGGAGGCAGGGCGTAGCAAGGGAGAGACCGGGAAGAACACAGGGGAACAAGGTAGACACACTAGGGAAACATGGAACTAGACACTGGGGAAGACAAGAGACAAGATAAAAACAGGGAACAGACGGGGTCGTGACAATTATCTGCTTCCAGTCTTATTGCTTATCCTATTCTCTTTTTTTATTTTCCCTTTTCTACAGGTAAATCCACTGTATTGAGAGGTCATAATCAGCCATGTCCATGAGAACATTATATGCACTATTATTATTAGAAAAATAGGCTTCCTGCTGTTGTTCTGTGTATAGGACAAATGGAAAGTTGTGCAATTACCCAAGTAGATCTAGAATAAGCTTAGCGGGAGATGGTTCCAGACTGTTCCACAAGGCCACCTGGGGTGCGGGTCGGAATGGAAGTTATTTCTGTACACTGGAATGAAGTGGTGTGTTGGGGACAGGTGAACACATAACCTCTGTTGGAGGTCTTTAAAATAAAAGTCTGTGGAAGAGCTTTAAGATAATGAATCAAATTTATTTTGTGATAATTTGTTAAATTAAAATGTATTTTGTGTCTAATGCATTTACATGTCCATTTTGGCCTTCCATCCACACTATATCAGCATTTCGAAGACACACAAGTGGATCTAAAATGCCAGCATTGTGGTGTGGATGGGGAAAATGTAGCTTTTCGAAAACTTTGCCTTTGATAACCAGGTCTCATGATCTATTGTCATCTGCAATCAATGTAGGCGAGGATGATTACATTTCCAAGCCTTAAAGTTCATAACCCAAGTACAATAGGTACCAAGCATAGATATCTTTGATACTGTAAATGTCTAAAGTACCCACTGTACTTTGGAGATTAAGCTGTCTTAACTTTTTAGTGTGGAAAGGAAACTTTTAGGAAACAATTGTGTCGATAGAACGAAAATTACGCATGTGGCACACACTCACTGTCCACACGGGCTTGTTGGGTTATCCGTGCATTTGCACGGCTTTATTCCCCACGATTAGATCAACACAGGACTTAAACACTGCCTGGTATTATACATGTGATATCACACAATTCCATACAGCCGCACACACACGTCACGCTGGTTTCTATGTCGCCGGTCAACCGCCAGGTTTTGCCTCTGGCATCTCTCTCTCTCAGCTGTAGGCCCTTACTGTTAAAAAGGGCAGACTATTGATTACACAAATACACACACCTGTTCTCCAGCCCCGTGAACCACACCTCCCCACGTTCCCTTCCACACACGGACAAGCTAAACCACGCCCCCAACCCCACAACGCGGTTTATAAATGTGTCCATATTATTGTGGACATGACTATGTCAGTGTTCATTGTACATTAGCAAACTTTAGAGTTCCCAGCAAGATGCAAGCCCTAGATCGAGAACCCAAAACAATGCTGTAATGCTTTCATGGCCTCAGAGAAAAAAGAAGGGAATCTAAAGCTAATTATAATGAACAGCGTGTAACTATGGCATTAGAGTGTATTTTCAGATGCTACAGCATATCATTAACCCAATGGAAACTGCTGTACCAGTGTGAAGCTCAGCAGGTTTACTTAGATGTTGGTCTCTTAACCATTCACCACCAGAGGAGACACAGCTTATCTTTAAAGAACTTCTTCATCGCACAGCCAAGGAAAGACAAAGTTAAGGAATAGTTTTAATTCATCTATGGAAGCATTTATGCTACCACTCCTGATTTTTCCACATATCTGACAATTTTAAAAGAAACAATGACAAAAGATACAGAGCACCAATAAAGGACTTGTTTGTGGTTCAGAATTCCCCAATACAAATACAAATTTGTCAGGACAGATTTTCGCTCATGCCTGTGGATTGAAGATGTAATTTGTGTGCATCAAGCAACAGTTTGCTACCTTACAACAATCATTGTGGAAAATGCAAAATAGGCTAAATGGTTTGTGCTGATCTAATTTTTTTGATAATAAAGAATATTTTATAGGTCATTGTGAGGTCACTCAGCAAACAAATTTTGTTTGTGCTGCTTGTTGTTTTAGGTATTAGACATTTAACTATAGGTGATGACGTCACCAGCCCCCCCTACCACCCCCATTTAAGTATACTATTTTTAAATGCTGGAATGATGCAGAAAATATAAATATATATATAAATATATATACATATATTTACAGTTATTTATCAGCTATTTTCTGCCAGGGTTATTTTCTGGCCCACTGATCATCGGTAATAAAAACGCTTGATCATTGTTTCGACTCTGCATACAGTCAAGACAAGAACTTGTAATAACCAGAGTGTGGGAGTGTGGGTGTGGTTTAGCCCTGTGTGTGTGTGGAGGGAATGTGGAGAGGTGGGGTTCAAGGGGCTGGGGGACAGGTGCGGGCAATCAGTAATCACCTGTCTCTCTTTTAAGCAGTGAGCAGGCACAGCTGTGGGGGAAGGTCGGCAAGGAGTGGCTGACGGACAAAGAGCTTGAGCTACAGAAAGGACTCTGGAGGAGCTAACGAACACCGAGCAGGCAGTGTTGAAAGCCTTGTGCTTTGTTATAAGATTGCAGATACGGGGCAGTGTTTAAGTGCCCGGCAAATAAAGCAGTGCGTAAGCATGAGGAAAAGGAAACAACCGTGTGGACAGTTGTATGTATGCCACACAGAGAAAACTCAATAAATTACTTTTAATGAAAGGACTGAATTAACGAGATGAACAAAAATGATAAGACGTCATCTTATCATATGCAACTGACGATAATTGTATTGTCACCTATCAAAACAACTGTTTAACTTGTTCAACAGATACTCACGTGTCTGGCTTACAGTAATTTGTTTGTGAATGGCTTTCACCTGTGGTTCGGTCATTAAGGTGATTACAGCAAAGGTTATCTGTATCTGTTCAACCAACTAAAATATCTGTACCCAGATCTGAACTCAGAACGGGCGGAGCTTAAACAGGAAGTGGGCGGGCCTGATCGGAAGTTAGTATTTCAAGCCTGACATGGATATGAGTTGATCAGAAGTTGCTATATTTATTGTTTAATAGAAAACTATTTACAGAATATCCTCACAATTGAACTTAAGATCAATGTTTTTCAGTAAGAATGAGCTAACTAAACTGCTCAAAAAAATTTAGGAACACGTAATCTTCACAGTATAACACAGGGTCAATTAAACTTGAGGGATATCAATCTGTCCAGTTAGGAATAATAAGCGATTGTTTATCAATGTCACCTATTTTGGTGCAAATGAAAGTGACAACAGGGGCACTGCAGTGCCCCTGTTGTCACTAACCCTTGTTGGTGACACTGTTCCCAACAGGAATAGAAATAGTATAAGCATGTGCTCCTCATGTTTGTATGCAGGCATGACA
>JAOEHI010002035.1:0-12050 GCA_025447815.1 Percopsis transmontana
AATAAAAAATACAAATAATACTAACAAGCTTATGTAGCTGGTTGATTCAAACAAAACAGAAATTAAATATATTAACTGTTAAATATAACATAACAATGAATAGCTCCAACCACCAGTTTTTAAAAAATGGGTGTAACACACTGTACTGGAATATTAAGTAATGTACTGGTTTTTGATTATTTTTAAGTTATACTGTAGTGTAATGCGGTCACAATTATCTTGACAATGACAATAGAGCTATGAGCTATACGGTGATAACATAGAGTAAATAACCTTGAGAAATGGTTCTGCAAGATTTACAGCCTCATATAACAGACACTGTACACCCACTCTGGCCTTGCAGGTGTGGCCTATTTGGTGTTATTTTTACTGTAGCTCAAAGAGATAGTTAAGTCAGTAAGCCTTTCAGCTGTGCTATGGTTTGCTTTGCAGTCTCCTGTCGAGGAGATTTTTCTCTTCCTGCCTTATTTTTGTTTTGTTATAAGGCTGCTCATATTCCTGTGAAAAGGAGTTTTAGTGCGAGTGCTAGTACAGACTGCATTTCCTCTGGTGACGAGTGTTTGTATTGAAGAGAATAGCTGAGTGATGTAGCTCTGTCAGAACATCACTGGCTTTGCAAGCTGTATATATATATATAACCATAACATTTCAGTCTTTATGCTGTTAATACATTTGTTAGCTTTTGCAGCGGGGAGTGGGAAGCATTTGGAATCATTATAATGAAAAGGTAAACTTATCTTATTATCTAATGTCATTTTTTTTTTTTTTTGTAAGAGGAGTCTGATGTCATTGCGTACTAATAATTTCGCTAAACAATAGTGGGGGAACAAAAAAGTAGCACCTTTTTGATCTTCAAATTATTCAAACTATTGACATAATTCACTGTGCAAATTTACGTAGATTAGCATGGTTTTAAGTTTCAAGTGAAAATAATCTGTCAACCTTTTGATGCTATGATTAGAAATGACTTTGGATTTTGTGCAGTGCTTAATGCTACTAAAGCTTAAAATACCACTTGGATTGCTGCCTTTTTTAGTCTCATTATGCAAACAAAGTCCATTTCTTGTGAATGGTGGAAACCCATTCAGTCACTTTTAATGCTGCGGCGAAATAAGCTGATTAAACTTGGTTTTGGAGTTTAAACTTGGTGGTAGGGTTGGGTTAAGGGCAAGAGTTGCTATGGTTTGGGTTGGCATTGCGAGCCATGCTTCTGCTATAGAAACTAGAGCTCGGGTTTGACCAAAAGCCAGAGCTTGCACTTGTTTGCCATTGGCAAAGTGTGAACAGCTGCAGATTTGGTGCCAGCCTGAAGTTTGAAATAATTACTGCACCATGCATGCTTAGTCACAACAGCACAACTACAGCTGATTTTAATTTGATTTTGAAAGTATTTTCAAGGATGTAATCTTGCCAGGCTGCACAACTTAGTAAGGTTTTTTAGGCCTGTAGTTAAAATGGCCAGAGGCTGTGACACTAAGAGTTGGAACAGACACCTAAATGTGGACAGGAGGACCACTTAAAGATTTATTATCTACCCGGGGGGACAGAACACACACTATACTATGCTGTTTGTTCAGCAGTGTCCCCTTCCCAGAAACATGCAGGAAGAGTGAATTGGGTCAGATTTCCCTGTCCATATGTCATGTATACCTTTCTGTTTCTCTTAGAGAAACTTCTCTCTCACATACTGTATGTTTTTGATATCTGGTTTGTACAGTTTGAGGTGGGAGTGCAAACCACTTCTAAACCTGGGACTGTACTGGAGAAGGGTATTATCTTACCACTAGTAAATCTCAATAAAGTCTCCTCCTATAACCAATACCCGAAGCTGCTGACAACGTTTAATAAGGAACGGGAATGGGGAGGTCTCAGGCCTGGATCCAGTCCACATGAATCACAACCTCATGCACTCGAATTTTGCTGTTATTATCGATAAAATGCTTTGTGACTTAGTCTTTGGCCAAAAACTTAAGCGTTTTAAAGTTGGGACTGACACACCCACTATTTTTAAGCGTTTCTCCTAAATCATCCAGATAAAAGCTGCTTATAATACAGCTTCAATAATGAATTACATTTTTGTGTAAATGCACTGTATATTTTCAGTAAAGTCTGAATTTATAAAGTGTTCTGTTTACAGTAGTTGAGAGGTGTAAGTTGAAAGCCTTTACGGGTACCGTATTTGTGTATTTTCATGTAGGCGTGTTTCCTGTTATTGAGCAGGGTTGAGTCTCTGGTAATGTTGCCAACAGTGTGTCCCGCTCTTCCTGCCCACTTTCTCAGGCTCTAACAATAGCACACACACACACACACTTCCCCAACTAATCCCCTTTCCAGCCCCTCCTCTCTTCATCTCCTCTCCAGTAAGATAGGCACCCTGCTGTATGGTCAAAATCCAGCAACAACAGTTGCTGCAGATGAAAATGTCTGGCAGTATTGCAACATTTTTCATTTAAGCACTACAAATTAAACCCAGACTTGTACATTGAATTGTTAATTGCAGATATGCCTCTGAATCGATCTGTTATGTGTATGCATAGAGGTGTTTTCCCCTATTGTTATGTTAATACAGTAAACGCAGTACGACTGCCCCTCTGGCTTCCAGTACCTCCTGGTATTTCCCAGGGGCCAGCATTGCTGCCAACTCATCCCACCACTATTAAATCCCACTTCCTGATCCAATGTGTTTGCCGTGCAGTTGCTATGCTTTTCCTTGATATTATTATATGCACAGGCCACAGGGAACCCCAGCACTGCTGAAAGTAAGGAATGTGGGGAAAAATATGCATTCATTATTTGTTTATTTTCTTCTTGCAGATTTATTTATTTTAATAAACCCACAACTTAAACCTTAAAATAACATCACGATTTAAATAACATCTTAAGGGCACAACTGGGAGTTTTCCTTCACATTTTCAGTCAGTGTCCATGTTTTTGTGATGCATCTATGTATTGGGTATAAAAAAAGTATTTTAATTGAATGGAAGCATATTGTTATACTACCTCATCGCTATACATATACAGCTATGTTTTTCATATATTAAACACACTAGTCATTGGAGAGTCAAGGTAGCTCATTGCACCAAGGCAATTAGGCTCTGGCACTCTGGTATGCACCATCAGCAAAACGTCTCGTACAGCAGTGCTTTTTAAAGTTGTCGTGAAATCCAGTGTTTCACTTTATATAGTGTATATTTATCTGTCACTTCACTTTATATAGTGTATATTTATCTGTACAATGGGAATGATTGCACTGCCTCTACACTCTCACATGAGCACAACTGCATTACTTAGATAGGCTTTAGACATATTGCTGTTTTTACAGCCTTCTGACCAATTGGTGCCATTGTAACTCTCCCCTTTTTGTAGCCAGGGAAACTCTTTCAACTTTATAAAAAAAAAAAAAAAGTAATTATTCAGTGCATTTATTCCTTTAGCATTAGTGTGTATTTCTTTTCTTGACTTTAATAGCAGATGATGGGTGGTAATTGCAGATCAAGGCAGAGTGCCGGGGACTTGGGTGGGAGGCTGGGGAGAACGTTTAAAGTGTCATCGACTGGCTGGTTGATGTGCTGCTAACGGTGGAAACGGAAAGGGTCCCGCTTTCCATAATATCACTGCAGCCCTGTCTGCAGTGAGTTGGCATCTTGCCTCGTGCCCAACTGTATAAGAGCTGCTCTTTTCATTACAGCCTTGGCTGAGTGATTTCCTCCCTCCACACCACGTCGCGACATGCGTCAGTGTCACTCAAGTTGAGTGAGCGCGAGTACAGGGAAGGGCCTGAAAGGCAGTTTCAATACTCCAGAAATCCACTCCAGATAAAGCAATTGCAGCACGCAGACGCGCTGGACTAATGGGTCTTTGCGGGCAAACAGAGCCAGGGTGCTTATTAATGCTCGGTATTAACAACTATCTGGGGTTTCCTTTGTAACGGCAACCTTTTGCATCATGGTCTCATGGCATACTGTATATAATGCACATATCAGGTTGTAAAGTGATGTTGGTTGTGTAAAAGATGGAAAGGTGGTTTAGCCTACCGTGTGTTTTTATGTAAAAGCATTTCCCATTGTAAAAGAGGTGAGAGGTTAAAGAACAGTTTGAACCTATGAACTCTGGAGGAGGAGGAGTAGAGAGGATGGCGAGCCATGCAGAACACACTCGTCATCTGAGTTTCAAACCAAAACAACAGCGACGTCTTTGTAACCCTGGTTTTAACCACATGGGAAATTCCAAGCACAAATAAAGGAGTGTCTCTTTTAAGAGTGATATGCAAAATGTTGGGATTTTGACCCATTCTTTGTGAGCTAGCGCATGATGGAGCTGGTCACACTAGCATGAGCCTGGGAGTGTCTGAATGTAGTAGAGGGATGCAAACCCTGTTATTCTCAGGAACTGGAGCGTTGGCCCTTTAGCTCCCACAATGCTCCTCAATATATGCAAAGCTGTCTTTTCACTGGGCTTGTTAAGCATCAATGCTACATTGCTGCTCTAGTGATTTATTTCAATATGGTTTATTATTGTTAATAAAGTCCCTCCTCGGCCACTAGCTTACTCGCTAACTTGATCATTCTTAAAGTGATCACATAGTGAAGATACAAAAGTGGGTTCCTATGTTCACTTGTATTATGGAAACATGTCTGAGGAATACTGTTGCCTACACAATTCACATGTTGAGAGACTACAATACAGAAAGGCTGATTGTAATGTCTCAACAAATTAGGTTTATTTATACAGGAATGCCAGCTGCTGAAATGTCCATAATTTTATTATAATATTTCCCTTTTCCTGCGTGGAACTTTGCCCTGAATCTTGCTGGCTGCCTGACACGGTTTAAAGAGGAACTCTCTAATGACTGGAGGCAGTCTAGTCTTAAAAGGTAAAGCATAGTTGTAAATTGTGGAAACATACATACATTCCAAATATGTAAACCTTTTTCAGGGAGAAAACTCTTTAATGTGACATGCGTTTTTGCGTTTTTGTGGAGTTGGTCATTATTTCCATGCTGGAAATATTTTCAAACAGTTTTGACCAAAAGCGTATGAGACACAATAAAGGGAGGTAAACGGATACGCTGTATCATTGCATTTTGTCAATTGTACACAGACATACACTAAACAGACATACACTATGTCTATATAACAAAAAAGGCATGGCACTAAAAATATTAGTATCCGCTGGCCGATGCTGAAGCAAAAAACGGTACCTATCTGTATTCACTTGTATTTCCATTGACTTATTTAAATATTTGTGCATATGCCATTTCTCCCACAAAGCTGATATATCATTAGTATACCAAAATAAATGTGTGGCCACGACATCCTGTCTTTTTTTTCTCCCCTCTAATGCTTTACTCGGCTAAATGGGGCCTAATGGAACGCAACACTGCAGCAATTAAGGAGGTATTTGGAATAAATCAAATCAACCCCTCGATGCCTATTCTTGGCACTAGGTTTTCCCACAGATAGCTTCTATAGATGTGCATATATTAGCCAAGTGTGACTTTAGGTGTTCCACATTTGGAAGTATAGGCCATAATGGCTTCAGCTAAATGGCTGTATCTTATCTTTTCTTAAAATTTCTGCCAAGAGGTTTAGATTCTGCATAGCGATGGACATTTTGTTTTAATTCACATTAAAGGTGAAGAAACTTACTGAAAGAGGGAAAACAAGTTAACATGAACTTTTGGCAGTATCCAGCAGGAATCATGTACAAGACAGATGGTATCTTCAATGTGTCGCTTGAGGCCATCGGATCAAAACAGACGTGAAGATGCGTGCTCTCGGATCAGACGCCTTTTAATGATCAAGACTTGTAGGGAAGCCTGAGGAGGCAACAGTTCGGTTGCCTCTTCTGATATTGTACATAGGGGTTTGCAATGGCCACGCCAACCCCGGGCAGTCTTAAGCAATTACTCTAGCTAATCATTAAGATATGAAGGAGAGGGGGAAGGGAAAGTGAGAGCGGGACTGTGAAATCATTACAAGGTATAAATAACATAAGATAAGCTGTTGTTATGGAGACATATGAAGAAAATGATTGAGCGAGGGCGATATACAAGCAGTCATTACTAGAATAGATGAGTGCTTATTGTGTGTGGAGGCGCATTAAGTGGTAGCTGGAGGTATGTACGCGAAATGGAATGTGCTCTAACCGTCGGTTATGTAAAAACAACGTTGCATCATTTCCTTTTTGTCCTGCACGATAATTGCACGCAGGCTGAAGTTTTTTTGTTTAGTTTTTGTTTGTGTGGTATGATGTATGAAATTTGCTGACTGAATCTCATTCAGAAACAGTAAGGCAACTCACGTAATGTTTGTCAGCTCATTAAAATGAATAATGGTTGCATTTAGGAGTTTTTTTGTACCAACCATGCCCCTGTTTCAGAGAAGTGAGATGTAGCAATGTTGACTGGGGGCGGGGGGCATGTTCCAAACAACAGACCCATGTTGGCCGAGCCAGTTCAGGCCGGTCTGTTTACTTCTCAATTGGTAGGACCTCCCACATTGATTTGGTGGGTCAGACAAGATCACTTTTGGGGGGGGGAGGGAGATCAGTTGCACAATAGTTTTGTCTCTCATTTTGTGCACTCTGTAGATGTGACTGGTACAACTAAGATAAGGGATGTTTCTGTTCTGTCTGGGTGAGCTATAGTGTCTCTCTGTTGCTAAGGTGTACTGCATTTCCCCCCCAAAACAAGCCAAAAATGAGCCATTGTCTATCAGTAGCTTCTACAAGAGAAAGATTTTATGCTATTTTGAGGAGAGTGGGAATTTAGAATAAGGTCTAAAGTGCAGAAAATGTTTTAAGGCCATAAAACACAGGGACATGTAGGAGCAAAGACCAGGCTGTGGGATCTGTATGGTTTTGTGTCAGAAATTATAAATATTATTTGATAAATAAATGGGGTGTGGCCATTGAGACGTTAACCAGTTATTCCCTTGTCTTAACAAATGTAAATTGGCACGTAAACGGAGTGGACACAAAGGCAGTCCTGTAAACTCCAGTGAGGTCAGTGTTTGGAAGAGCCCTGGTCAGCTGTTATCAGCTGTTATCATGGCTAGCTCCAATGTAGCCTCCTGTTTTGTCCGTTTTCTTCATTTTGGATTCATGCAAAAACATAGGAGTTTTGTGTTGTTGTAATTCATTGCCCCCCCCCCCCCCCCATACACACTCACACACTCACAGACACACAAACACACGCGCATACGAAGCCTGATTTCTGTCCCTATAAGAACAATCCATTCCTAATTAAGGAGGATTCATGCAGTTGTTTTTGGTGGTAAATGTACAGTAGCCACTTACAAAACCCAAACCTCCCCACAGACACTGTTTGTTGGCCAGACCACAGCTTCCTGGCTGGTGTTTTGGGCTTGGTCTGCGCGGGCCCGAGGTACGAATACGTTTTGATCCTAAACCCTACGGCCAATGACAAGAAAATTACTGGAGTCATTTGCATTGAGGAATGCATTAAGCTCAAGTCAGATGAGCGGTAGAGTGAACCCTGTAATTGCCTTCAGATTGCGAATGACATTACAGGTTACACCTCTAGATAATGCTTGGGGCTACATTAACACCAGGGCCCTTGCAACCAGCTTCATTCATCCATCCTATTGTGCGACTGTAACGCCACAGCCATGTTCCACCACCCCAAGGCACAATGCGTACCGGTCAGCTGTGTGTCGGGATGTCTGCTTCGCTCGTGTTCGCCAGGGATGTGTGTATTCTGGGAAGCATTTCTTCTGTTGCCTGCTCATATGCATTACCCCAAATGCCACTCAAGCGGGTGTTGGGCGCATGCAGGAAACTGTAGGGTCGCGCAATCCTGTTAATGTGGAACAGCATTTAATTAGATCCGCTTTACTCTGACGGACCGTGTTTGTACCCCCCAAAAGTAACATCACACTTTGTGTCAGCAGCACCGAGGCTACCGATGACTTTGAATGGATCTGAATAGCATAAGATGGGCCACAGCAAAAGCACAATAAAGCTACAAGCAGGAATGGCCATTTGCGAATGGCAAGTAGAACTTCCTGTGTGCCGCAGTTATGTCCTGCTGCGAGTGTTATTTCACGTTCTCTGACTGTTCGAACGCCGCACAAAGCGCTGGCGTGCAAGGGTCGCAAACCTTACTGAACTCTGACTGGACGTACATGTACGCCCGTCTCTCCTGCAGTGTCATTTTCACATGAAAGGAATGTGTCGTCAGTGTCAAGCCGGGATATATTTACTTGCTTTTCATGTTCCTCCTCCTATGCTTTTGTTTATCTGTACCTGTGCCCCATAAAGAAAGAAGTCTATTTGCTTCCTGTGTCAACAAAATCTGCCAAGGATTTTTCCGTAGTGTTTTAGAGGAAAAAATAAATTGTCACTGGAAATTACATTGGCCAGCATAACTGCATCACAATCCAATTTTCCACCGCATGAAGAATAGGGGAGACGTAAATGCATTTTCTAACTTTCCGTTTTCGCTGCGTATTGGAGCAAAGCGTTTAAATGGGGCGTGACCGGCTATTGTGGAACCTTTTCTTCGAAAACGTCGCCCTTTTCACCCCTCCTTCCCTCGCCTATGCTTTCCCTCCCTGTTTCTGTCACTCTCTCTCTCAATGGGGGCCATTACCCAGAATTACACTCATGCCATTAGAGGAGAGAGAGAGCGAGAGACGAGGTGGAAGTGGAGGACTGGTTTCTGTCTTGGACGGTTAAGCCGCCTCTCTCCTACAACCAGGAGGTAGGCAGGAGAGGAGTCTGTAATGTAGCAACACAGATGGATTCTCAGCATAATCCATTCCCCTCAGCCCCAGGTCATAGCCTCTCTTATATAAGCTGCTTTAAAAAACTAAAATAAATAAATGTCTGCCACACTGCACGTTTCTACAATACATCTCCTCATTTCAGCAGCTGCCTTATTTCTCTAAAGGAAATATGCTGCCTCACTGGTTGACGTATTACTGTCTCAGTGAGTGGACAAGTATTGGTTATATATTAGACGCACGCACGCACGCACACAACCCTAATAGCAGCTTGTATACTCTTAAGGGCCTGGACTTCTATGGTTACTGGAGAAGCCAGGTGTAGTGGACGATGTGAAGAGTAGCTGGGTGCGAACTACATCTCCGAGACGCTGGTAGTGTCGCACAGTGCGGCCGGGGTGCCTCTTGCGAGAGCATGCCCCGCTGAGAACAGCGCTGCCTTTTGTGTCTGCTGCTTTTCTGCCGGTTATTTATAAACCCAGCAAACCGACGGCACATTCCAGGCTGCCTCAGACGCAGGCCCATGTGTGTCCTCTTTGTCTCCGTGTGCAGTTCCAGGGAGTTTAATGCTCCCGGAATGAGAAGGGACATTTGCTGGAGTAATGCAGGCGTTCAGTGAAAGGAAATATATAATATACTTTTATTATATAAAAGTATATAAAAATATAAGTTTTGTTTTTCGCTAGTTTGTTGTATATCATTGTATTTAGCTCTTACCCCTTGATACTAATTTGTTTGACTCGTCGTGTCACTTTATATTGGTCACTGCTGTTGCTTTTTTATGAGCTCTGTTTGTGGCCTTCCTATGACTCATTAATGGGAAGGCCTCTAGCCTTGGCATTACAAGGCTCAATTTAATGTTAGCCCATTACTGAACTCTTAGACAACGCAGGAAAGTGCAGTTCTCACTCTCCTGGGAATTCTATCTCAGCCTTGTGGAAAACATTAATCACGTTTGCCTAGCCGTTTTTTCGATCCAGAGAAGGACGGTACTGCATCAAAGATTTCTTGGTAGCTAGCTGGTATATGTTTTTGCACGAGAAAGAAATATATGTACAGTATTACATGTTTTGCCTTCTCAGGTTTCATAACTGTTAAAGTAACTCTTAACTGCTTGTGGATGTCAACACATACACTGTGCACCTTATTTCCTGGGCTCTATAGCTAGCTAGCTAGCTAGCTAGCTAGCTAGCTCAGGTTGAGCAGGATGGTTTCCTTTCTTCTTTGTCTTCTTTGTCTTCTTATGCCTGTTGTTCTCTCTCTGCTGGTTGCAGCTGGGCAGCTGTCGTTGTCCTGTAACGAAGGGCAACCTTTGGAGAGAGTCCAGACAGTGTGGCATACCCCCCCACCCCACCATTTGAGCCAGGCTCCTTTTGTTAGTGGGACTACAAAGTTCACATGGCAATAAACGTATTTAAAGGTACACTTCTCAATTGCAGTGCAGTGCCCTCAGAACCCCACATTTCTGCCCCAGTTTGTCAAAAACAGTCAGCTGTATGGAGAGGGGTATAAAATAGTTTGAGCCTATGAGCTCTGTCTGGGGAGGAGTAGGGAGGAATGCATGCCACTCTTGTGGAGGATGGGCATGAAAACCAAAACAGTGTTGTGGCACTGGTTTACACTACACGGACAGGCACACATTGAGGAATGTACCTTTTTTTCATAGTAAGTGTAAACTAGCAAGAAGCCCATACATGTAGCTTCTTGATTAGGATTCTAACCCTAATGTAAAGGTAAGCCCCCCTCTCATACCTTGCTTCAGTATGGATACTGCATCCTCCCCTTTTTGAGGGGATAAAGGAATGAGAAGATTATTTGAACATCAGGCCACAATATCTTTTTTCCACCTACGATTATTGGCAGGCCCCAAAAGAGTTTTTCCCTCATCTTTAAATGTTAAGCCTGATTGCAAATCACTGTGAAGCTCTCTGAGAACGGCCTTTTCCCTGCTCGGCTGTGCAGCTTGAAATGTTTAAAACGGCGGCGTTTGAGGAGACACTCTGTCTATCTGTGATTAGAACAAGGAAACTCTGACCATCTCAGCCAAGCCAATCGTGTGTCTGCCTTTTATTGAATAGCTTGTTTATGGCACGACCCACAGTTTGTGCTTCAGTGGAACGACACTGCGTTTCTCTGGGTTAATGGCGAAAAACTCGTGTGGGGCCAGTAGTTGAACCAGGGACTTAGGGTTAGACTTAGACTTAGGCAGCTTAGAAACCAGCTCTGTGTTTTTTTGTTTTTTGTTTTTGCAGTGTCACACCATAAAAAAAATTCCCAGTTTCCTTGCCATCTCTATTGTATAACGAATCTAGATCAGCTTTTGTCGACGTATGGTACACTGCCAGGCTCGGTGAATGGTGAAGATGTGGTGGATTTTGTGCGGGATGTTCTTGGCGTGTTTATCACACCGTCGTGTAGTAGGTCCTTCAACATCTGAAATAAGATTACAGACAGCGAAGCAAACACTTTCTCTCTCTGTGCCGTGCGCTTCTTCTTTAATGTGGCGGAAGCTTAAAGCACAGGTGCTGGATGGCTCTTCTAAAGTCAGTAAATTGAAAACACTCAGCAAAACGTTTGTGTGGTGTTGTATTTTTTTCACCCGTAGCAATGTTTATCCTTTGTGTCTTTCTATCCTTTGTGACTAACAAGCATATGAGGTTGTAACAGGATTTTGGTGGTGAAATAATGGGACAGTGGTGAGAAGAGAGATTAGCCTACTGTGTGTTTATGTAAAAGCGCCATTTGGAAACTCACAATTTTGATATTTTTCACTGTAACTTTGGGTGATGCTTTCTACATGGGATTTATGAGGGATAGATTGTAAATCATTTAATGGTATGATTTTAAAAGTAAACTGCTCAGTCGTGTTACAGAGTAGATGCTGCTACAACTATACATTTCTGCTCCAGCTCACTGTTTTGTTTTGAATCACAACAGTCGCAACCCAAAACAGTGTGGGCGGCAGTAGGCGGGTAGTGAGTGGTGTGGGCCCACCGGTGCTGGGAGTGGGGAGGGCCATGCACTCTGCACTCGAGGTCAGCTCCAGATATATATATATATTGAGTGTAGGGGATGCACAAGACAGGCCATAAGACACTCTACCCAATCTGATTTGTGTGTGTGTATGTATACATACATACTGTACATACATACTGTACATACATACATATATATACAGTATGGCATATACGTATGTGTGTGGATAGATAGATAGATATAGGTATATTGTGTGTGTGTATATATATGTGTGTGTATGTATGTATGTATATGTATGTATGTGTGTGTGTGTATGTATGTATATAT